>JADLZN010010423.1:0-188765 GCA_018155175.1 Sinocyclocheilus anophthalmus | reverse complement strand
TCTTTGTACTGTGTGCTTTGAAAGCAAGTAAGAATTGAGAGTGGGAGTGTCTATGTCTAAAGACATTAATACATTGTTAGAGGGTAATAAGGCCATAGAAATCAACAGACAATAACTAAAAACAAATTACCTTAATATTCTGAAATAAAAACATAAAACAGAATGTATTTAAGGTTTGTTAAAATGTTCCTCCGAGACATCAATGAAGGACTTAAATCCACATTTACTACCCATCATTCTGAGGGGCCACAAATCTGTCACCTCAAGGTATCCTTGTGCGACAAAAACACCTTTAATAGAGCAGAGCTGTGACCTAGCAACACTAAAAAAACCTTAAACCCACAACAAACTCTGGTGCTTATGGCCAGGGTCATTCCAACAATGCGATACATTTTGCAATATATTTTTATAACCCCATCTATATGCCTTAATATATTGGAAAATATTAAACTGTGTGGATATTAAAAAGTTGATGTTGCCATTTTATTCCGGTGATTCTGAAAATAATAATAATTTTATTCCTTGATGATTTTACCCGTAAGAACGGGGTGATATCTTGCGTGGAGCCCCAGATCGAGGAGATTATCAGTGGTCTTGTATGTCTTCCATTTTCTAATTATTGCTCCCACAGTTGATTTCTTCACACTAAGCTGCTTACCTTTTGCAGATTCAGTCTTCCCAGCCTGGTGGAGGTCTACAATTTTGTTTCTGGTGTTTTTTGACAGCTCTTTGGTCTTGGCCATGTGGAGTTTGGAGTGTGACTGTTTGAGGTTGTGGACAGGTGTCTTTTATACTGATAACAAGTTCAAACAGATGCCATTAATACAGGTAACCAGTGGAGGACAGAGGAGCCTCTTAAAGAAGAAGTTACAGGTCTGTGAGAGCCAGAAATCTTGCTTGTTTGTAGGTGACCAAATACTTATTTTACCGAGTTTTTTTACCAATTAATTCTTTAAAAATCCTAAAATGTGATTTTCTGGATTTTTTTTTTCATTTTGTCTCTCATAGTTGAGGTATACCTATGATGAAAATTACAAGCCTCTCTCATCTTTTTAAGTGGGAGAACTTGCACAATTGGTGGCTGACTAAATACTTTTTTGCCCCACTGTATTTGTATAGGCATCTATCTGTGGACTTTTGTGGGAGGAAGCAGGACAAAACTTGAAAATTACAGCCAGGAACTGGACAAAATAGAACACTTTTTTTTTTCTGGGAGTCGATGTGAGTGGAACTAAAAATGTATTCCATCCAGGCCTTTATCTTGTGATTTAGAGCAAGAGACTAGTATTCACAAAAGCCAAATCTTAAAGTCATGTATTAAGGTCACTAAAAGATCCTTCATTATCACAACAACACAATGACCTCCCTCCTCCACCTGGGCGACCAGGTGCACGTCTTACTTTGACCCGTCAGGATTAGAAGATTCCAGTGCGGTAAGAGGAGAGGAGGCTCTAGCCCCAGGTATAGTCAAGAGTGTCCTCTCTCCTCTCTGACTTTGAAGTGTCCTTCAGACAAAAGGCCTCCATCAGAAGCCCCCACCCCAGCTCAGGTCTTCCCCTCACTGCCCTCCTAATTACTGGTGAGGGGTCAAGCAGCAGGTCACAGACCAAAATGCCTGCTCTGATTAAGCTTTTTTTTAATGATGATGTTTTTCAGCCCAGTCTGAGAAGCACAACCAAAGCACTTTTGGTATTCAAAGATGTTTGATTTATCAAAGTGTGGTTTGACATGCAGGACAAGCCCGCTTCAATGACAGGGACTGATCCACCCCCCAAAAGACTGATGGAATGTTGCGTCCGCCCAATGGGGGCCCACCACACAGGGGACTATGTCATGTGTCAGAGCTGATTGGGGTCCCGGGACGTCTTCATGCCAGCGTATGATGAACCTGCTTTCACTCTGTTATGAATAATGCATCATCTGGGCCCCAAACACTTCAGTGATGTCAAAACAATGGGATTTTAAAAAGTATGCATGAAAACTGCTCAGGGGGAACTGAGGGGCATTGTTTCGGTGGGGATACCGCCAGAGAGGCACACACGCATTGTTCGGGACGAGACCCCTGCTGATGGCCCTCCGTCCTGGGTCTATTTCACTCCGGGAGCTCCAGCAGCGAGTTGCCGTCCCTCCCACGCTCGACCTGTGTTTTGGCCCAGCCACGCTTCATGCTCAGTCTCCTTTTGTTTCACTTGTGCTCTTCACCCACCCTGCTGTCTCTGATCAGAGCCGGCTAACATAATCTCACCCAACTGCCAACAAGCCTCACACCACAGTGTGAGAACGAAGACTGCTAACGGCCCCTATCCCACATCTCAGTCCCATCGGCAAAAAAAGTCAACACAGTTTCTTTCTCATGAACACACACACACGTCGCTGACTGGTCGGACACATTTTTTAGATCTCAGCAAGTTAAATTGGATGTTATTGAATTACAGACTTGAAGGTTCATCAAATTAATGACACACTGATCACAGGACTCATCTGACTTTGCTTAAGGTCTCTCTGATCTGCAATGAAATCCAGCCTGTTTATGTCTTCAAATCATTATAATCAATCAGCCTCTATTGAACGGATATAACTGCTAGGCAATCGCACACTTTTCTGATTATAAACATACTTACAGTACATACTTAATTATAGGGCTGGACAATAATTCAATATCAATATGGAGCGCGATAGAATTTTTTTCAATAACGGTGATATGATTTTAAACACATTTCAGATTTTCGATATCCTTACCAGTTTCCCATACATTGATTTATTTGTGCCGTTTGACTTCGTTGAATAAACATGAGCACTGCACGTTTCAAAATCAAAACATGGCGCTGGTGTTTTACATGAATATATCTCTGAAGGGAACTGACTGTCTTCGGAAAAGTTTCGATGGCATTTTCATTTGATCTGATAAAGTAGCATTCATGAGCGGAGCTGCTTTATTTACAGCCATTACTGGAGAAACCGCTAGTTTTATCACTCTAAAAGCACCTCGTGCTGGCAGAGAATGAGCTTTCATTTTAAATAAGCTCGTTTCCAGCAACGTTTCCAGTTTTTTTGTTCAATTTTTTTGTTTTCTGCAGCAGCTTGGAGCACTTTTCATACCCTTTTTTTCTGGCTGAAGCACATTTGTTTCAATCTATAAGAATAATCAGCCTACACAAATTTTTTTGAACAGTAAGATTTTTAATGTGGGTTTTTTTTTTTTTTTTTTGTGAAGAATTCTCCTTCTGCTCACCAAGGCTGCTTTATTTGATCGCAAAGTGGCAGCAAACAGTAACAATGTTTGAAAATGTTTACTAGCAAAAATTGCTTTCTATTTGACTAATTTTACAATGTTTTAATCATACATAGTAATTTCAGCATCATTACCCAGTCTTCAGTGTCACATTCTGATCCTTCAGAAATCATTCTAAATTGCTGATTTGCTGATTAGCATATTTACAACAGTTTAGTCCAGTTTTTTTTTGTTCAATTTTTTTGTTTTCTGCAGCAGCTTGGAGCACTTTTCATACCCTTTTTTCTGTCTGAAGCACATTTGTTTCAATCTATAACAATAATCAGCCTACACTACCAGTCAAAAGTTTTTGAACATAAGATTTTTTAATGTGGGTTTTTTTTTTTTTTGAAGATTCTCTTTTCTGCTCACCCAGGCTGCATTTATTTGATCCAAAGTACATCAAAAACAGTAAAATGTTGAAATATTTTAACTATTTAAAATTGCTTTCTATTTTAATATATTTTAAAAATTAATTTATCATACATAGGGAAATTTTTCAGCATCATTTCTCCAGTCTTTAGTGTCACATGATCTTTTAGAAATCATTTTAATATGCTGATTGGCTGATTATCAATATTTAAAACAGTTGAGTATTTTTTTTTTTTCAGGATTCTTTGATGAAGAGAAAGATCCAAAGATCAGCATTTATCTAAAATAAAAAGCGTTTGTAACATTATACACTATTCCTTATCAGTAATTTTTTTTTTTTTGAAAGAAATTATAGAAATTAATACTTTTATTTAGCCAGGATGCTTAAATTGATCAAAAGTGATGATAACGACATTTATAATGTTACAAAATATTTATATTACTTCAAATAGTGTTGCAGATCGATATCGAATTTATTTATGACCGAAATTAAGAAATATATCGTGAAATAAATTTTGGCCATATCGTCCAGCCCAACGTTAAACCATTAAGATAAATTCAACAAAAGGAAAAAAGTAATAATAATTGTAGTTAATATTTAAAAACACATTCAGTATTAGTATTTATTATCTGAACAAATATGACACCATTATCAAATCATTTAAAATATAATTGTCATGCAATGTTTAATAAAATAATCTATTTGAATTTAAAATATTTCATTACATGTATTTTTTAAACTCTAGCACAGAAGCACATTCAATCAATATCTGAGCAAATTTTGTGATTTCAAATCATTATAATCATCGAAAGAAGCAACTAAATCACACATTTTCTCTAATAGTAATAAAGTAATAAACTAGTAATAAATATATTTGCACATTTATTCCCCAAATTCATATGGAATCAACTAACAAAATATATTATTGTATATAATATTAAAACTAAATAGTTACCCAATTTTACTCAAATATAATAAATAATAATTTAAATAACATTTGTTTGATGTCATTTGTAATGCTAGCAACAGAAAATGCAGATAAGGCGTTAAACTGTCAACATTAAATGCAGAAATTCTTGTGTTCAATTTCCCAATCCTATCATTAACTATTTTCACACTAGTAATGATATTTTGTGCTAGTCAATTAAACATCAGCTACATGTTATGTAGGCTACAGGTTACAAGGCTGCTACTGCCAGGAATGAAAACATCACTCTTTTCCTGAGAAAATAGGTTGTACGTTTTTTGTTCCAGCATATGTTCCAAATGTTTCCAAGAAACTTAGCCACTTGACACAATGTAATCACACACATCAAAGCTTTTATGCACAGCTGCTGGCATTTCCTCTGTTGCAAACAACAGGTAATCAATAGGCACGTCTTGACCTGCCTTAGCTGCGCTTTGCCCAAAACGGCAGACGAGCTTAGCGACGCTCTGTTGTGATTCACCGGTGAGAAAGTGGCTCTGGGTTTGCCATTGTGCCTGTCAGCCTTCCTCACACCATACCACTTCTCTTTTATGGGAACAGAAAGAGTATTCTTTGAAGTGCAGGAAATTAGCAAAGACTGGAGTATCCCATTAGCATGTTAAGGTAAACAAACACAGCACACTAAACCGATAAATAACAGTTTTTATGTTTTTTGTTCGAATTCAGTTCTGTTACATATTTCATCCAGCCAAATCAAAATAACCTCTATCGAGAGGCCTTCATCTGACGTGTACCCCCAAAAAACACGCTCTTCATCCAGCACTAATGATGGCCCTGTGCTTTGCTAGAATTTCATGGGCCAACTGGCACATCCCCATGACCAATCTGCTGAACCGCGGCTGTAAATCCACACCCCAGGAAATGCTACCCAACCACAGGCCCACACAAAAACATCCCTCACCTTCAGTGGGAAAGTTACTGCCCAACAAATCTCTCTTCTCCACTTCACAAACGCAGCGAGCCATTATATCGGCTTTGGCAATGGTGCCACCCGCAAAACTCTGTGAAGCAATCTCGTTACACGAGGGTGGGTGTCTTTTTTTCACTTTTTTAATTTAGAGGGTTTTGTCCATATCCCCAGATTAACAGCACTACAATATGCCAAAGGGGTCTCTGTACCAAGACCTCCAACGGGCTGGTGCAGTCACGAAAACAATTCATCCACCAGGCCAGCTATGAGAAAACACTCTTTTTATGCCTGAACCCTTGATTTGTTTTACATCTAATGTAATAAAAATAAATGAAATCCACCATCTGACTGGCTGTTTAAATTTTAAACCAGCAGACGTTTTAAAATAGAATTTTAAAGATCTGTACAAATAAAATTAATGCTGCTAATGTTAGCTCTAATGCACCTTGTTACCCTGCTGCAATTGCTTTTAATGATGTATCAGAAGAATTCACGCAAGGTTGTAAGAAAATATTTTGTTTTCTAGAAAGACACTTTAAGTGGATAAATGTATATTGGATCAATGCAATGTGGACTAGGAGACTATAAAGGAGTGGATAAAGATTTTCAATTTCATGAAATGTTTAACAACCTAACGTTATATGTTCACCTACACTGCAAAAGGGCCCCTTTTAGCTGGTATGTTTTATTTAATTTCATGTTCAACAGGTTTGTTTTTGTAAAATGTAACTTTATAATTGTAATTTTCTTCAGTCATATAATTATTATAGCACCTAAAATATGTTGCATGTAAAAAGTGTTTGTTTTTCAGCCAGTTGAAGGGTGGGTACATTGTGTGCACATGATCAGGATAGTACCACCTCCGCCTCATTTTAAGCCAGGAAAAAACCCTGCTAGCGTGCATTTGGTTGTGAAACGTAGTTTGCGGACCAGACAGAGTTGTCGGCGATTCTTCCTATTGTAAAGTCATGCAGTGTGTAACCTCCTGTCGCCGATCTATCGTGCAATGTGAACACAGCAGCAACTGAATGCTACCCCAGATAGTCGTGCAGTGTGAAAACAATGATCCGATGATTTTGAAAATTATGCAGTGTGAACTCGGCATAAGTGAAACTCACATAGTACAAAAACACATCTAGACTCGATTACAAATTTTGATACTGTCTCTCGGCCTGTGGTCTTTGGGAAACCCATATATTACTGTCAAGAGAGTCATACTTCGAGTAGCAGTGATAGTACTCCTGCATCTAAATGTGGTCGTCACTCCCAAAACTTCGCAGTGTGTACGTGGCCTATGTGTACAATCTTTGAGAGCCATAATAAGAGCTTTACGACCGGAGGAAAATAGCTCTACTGGAAGACTACTTTTTAACCATGTCTAAGAAAAGAGAAAGACTTGAGCTAATTTTAATCTTGAGACCGTTTTGCTTGGTTCTGTGTGGACGCTTAAGGGTTGAGAAAGTCTTTTAAAAAATCAATCCTTTGGATTGAATTCACAGGTTCATGAATAAATAAAATAAAAATAAAACAGGGATAAATTGGAAAAAATCTTAGATTACTTGATATTTTATATGGCTAGTTCAGATGCTATAAACTGGAATGGTAATATAACTACAAATTCAAAACGTGGACACATTTTACTGAATGTATGTTTCTCATGACCTTTATAAATTAATGTAAAAATGTTATGGATTTTTTTGCAAATTAAAATTATGATTATTATTTCATTTAATGAAGAAGGACAAGCAGCCAACAAATGTCTAGCATACATGAACTGCTTTAATGCAGTATAAAAAGCCTCCCATGATGCACCTCATGAAGTTAGTTGTGAAAATGACTGTGATCTAGCCTAGACAATGCACAGTGAGTTTTTGGTTTAACTCAATTTGTGTTATGCAATAGTTTTGATGACTTTACTATTATTCTAAACTGTGGGAAACAGTAATAATAAAGAATGACTTGCTATGTCTGAATTTGTCACTGGTAGTGTAGTACACTTTAAACAAGTAGCGTCAAAACAAACAAAGAGTCAATTTCACCTGGAATCAATTCCGTACATTTATAAAAAAAGACAAACGCTCAGTGCCAAGTCTACAGACCTAGTGCATGGAAGAATGAAAGATTTCCTGGCTGTTATCACGGCACTTTTCAACCTCAGAGCACTTAAGAGAAACTCTTCTTCACAACAGAACAGCACATTCTTTCAGCTACCCACAAGATGAGCGTCATTCGCTCTGGACGTGCTTCTCTAAAATCACAGAGGGAATTATTTGATATTTAGCCCTTCCAGTAAAAACATCCCACCCTTCTGAATGTCCAACTGTCACGGGAGTTTAACATTACACTAAAAACATCTCAATGTTGGATTCAAAGGAAAAATACACTAGGCTTGGCTTTCTGATGTGTTTTGACAAAAGAAACAACAAAAAGGGACCATTTCTGCGTTTAACTAGGAAAGATGTCGATCTGAAAGGAAGGTACAAAACCATTTAACCCTTTAAAAACAATCTGACTATGACAACTTTGAACTTCTTAAAAATTCCCCAGCTGCCAGAAAGTCAAACAACCACAACCGAGATGAAAAGTGCCTTTGAAAACATTCTGAAATTTCGGCGAGGAAGAGTCATTTTTCATGTGTTGCACACCTAACAACAGCCAATCGAAGGCACCATAGCAACAAGTGAACATTTGCTCTGAAGGAATGCAGGGTATGCAGGAGGAGGGGGCTTCATGGCGGAGGAGGAATCACCGACGAGAAGAGTTTGGTCACACCGATCAAAGTGATGAGCCAAGCTCATAGTCGTCAACATAAACACTAATGGAAAAAGTACTGTGACTGCAGTTTTCTGATAAACACTTTACAACCCACTAGTTTTCTAGCTTAAATGAACCACATTGTGGCTTCAAAAATCTCGCGTGTGACGTGCATTCAGACTGCAGAGCAAATTAGCACGAAGGTGAGTTCCTGTAGCGTTCCTCCTGGCTGGCTTGTAGTTCCTAGCTGGCATAAAATAACAGCCAGGGAGGCGAGGAGAGCTGTGATGAGCAATCTCTGTGCAGACAGGATGAATCCATACATTTAGAGGGTCAGTGAGCATCTCCTCCACCGAGGAGGAAGAGTGGGGAGGTCAAAAGCATGTGCTTGTGGGAAGTATCAAAGGGCCGCCTGACAGAGGGTGGTGTGGATAATCTCACTCATCAATACTTAACCAAACAGTTGAAATAAAAGCAGCTGGAATCCCATTTGCACTGATAGAGCTACTGGGAAACAGAATTAGCTGTTCATATTCATTCAAATATGCACCAAATCTTTATCTGGGTTTTTCATTGCATTTGTTTTGCTGGTATTTGTGTTTTTGTTGTGGCCACCTGCCACAATTTCACAGTATTGATGTTATAATAGCATCTTTTGATAACGATTGTGTTTTTTTTTACCAACTACAGGTAATGCTTTGGCAATACATATAAAAGAATGTCATGCTAATTAAGCAATTTGAATTTGTGCAATTTCTTGTGAGAAATACAGGAAGTGTCTTTACAGTGTAGTGAGCTAGTGAGCTATTATCTGTCTGTAGACCTGTCACGATAACAACTTTTTGTTGTGCGATACATTGCCCCAGAAATAATTGCAATAAGCGATATTATTGTCATTTTAAAGACCATTTTATGCCACTGAATATATAATCATAATGTAACCGCATCATAATGCAAGAAGGCCTACACGCATCCAAATGACAACAGACGTTTTAAGAATATTTAGATCATGGAAATGAACATATTAGATACCTTAAAAAACTTGAATAAATAGTAAATAAACATTTTCTAACAAAAAGTGCAAAGTAACAAGTAGAAAAATAGAAAATGGCACAATTTTTTCCATCTACAGATTTTCCCCTGACCTTCTTTTCTCTGTAAATTAAGGGTGCACACTATTGCTGAAAAACACAATCCCTACTTAGCAGTCAGATGTCCGTATGCACAAAGGCACAGATCCCTAAACAAGACCATATCTGCAGATTAAACTTTTTTTGTAGAAGCATTTTTTTAATTTGAACGAGCACCTCGTGACTACACCACGTTATGAACGAGAAGCTGCAAAAGACAATGTACACAATGTACAAAACATGGTGACATTCATTTTTAAGTAAATATAATGGGCGATATATGGCGTCACCAAAAATTATTGAGGTCATGTACATATATTGCGTGATAAGTCGATATATTGATTATCTGTCCGTCCAAGTAATCATGACACAAAACAACTAAATATTTGAGACTGCAGTCTGATTAAAGTGTGCATGCTGGATGAAGTCAAGCTACAGTTATTTTATCAACACAAACGTTTTTCAAAAAAGTATTTTATGCTCACAATGCTGCATTTATATGATGGATATAAAGTAAAAACAATAATATTGTGATTTAAAACAAATGTTAACATATATTGAAATGTAATTCATTTGTGTTTCAAAGCTGAATTTTCAGCAGCCATTATTTCAGTCTTCAGTGTCACATGAATATTCAGAGATCATTCTAATATGCTGATTTGATGCTCAAGAAAAAAAAATCGTATTATTATAAATGCTTGAAACGTTGTTTTCAGAATTCTTCAGTAAAGCCCCGGCTTTATCTTATCTGTAGTGTGAGGAAATCCTCACACACAGGATTTTTAGCCCGATTTAGCCCCGATTTCCCCCTCCCGAGAATCGGAGCAAAAATCTTGTCGAGCACCTCGATCGGTCACGATGTTCAGAGCGGATTATCTGGTAATGTGAGGTGTTCACCGATCGAACTTTGCACCTTCCGATCCGCTTGTACACAAATCGGGGCTGCCCCGATTAATATTAAACATGTTTGCTATTTAGGATTTAAATCGGGATGATGACGGCTATATGATTAGGTCAGTACATTCACAATAGCCAATGTGCGACCGCAAAACAGCTGCTGTACGGCTCCGTTGGAGACGGAGGAAACGGCTTCTTGACATTTTGTAGTAACACGACTGTCTGAATAATGTGTCATAACGTATCGCAAATCTTGTAGTGTTTCATTTTAAAGGGATAGTTCACCCAAAGATGAAAGTTTTGTCATTAATTACTCACCCTCATGTTGTTTCAAACCCGTAAGATCTTCGTTCATCTTCGGAACACAAATTAAGATATTTTTGATGGAATCTGAGAGCTGTCTGACCCGCATCGACGCAACGGCAACTGAGTCCGAAACAGTCTCAAGAATCGGTAAAGAATCCTGGGACACATGGTTCATCCGCAATTATACGAAGCTACGAGAATACTTTTTGTGCGCAACTAACCCTTTAAAATTTGAGGGAAGATAATCTGCAAAGAGACTCTCCTTATGTGTTGCTGCAACCAGATTTCATAATCGTAGTATTTTTTAACTCCTGTAGTTGAACCGCTTAAAATAGAAATATCAAAAGAACAGCATTTATTTGAAATAGAACATTATACATGTGTTTACTACAATTTAATGCATATTTGCTGAATAAAAAATAAAAAAGTATTGATAGAAAGAAAAAGATCGGTTACACTTTACTTGAAGGGGTGTGCATAAGACTGACATGACACCTTCATAATCATGTCATGACACCTACATAATCATGACATGACACATGTCATGAATATGAAGGTTTTTTTTTATGCATGTTTATGACAACTGTCATTTAAGTGTCATTCGCTCAGTTATGTAACTTTTAATGCAAAGATGACATTGTTTGAGATGTCTTTGTTATGGTCTATGGTTAGGGGTAAGGGTAGGGGTAGGTTATGGTTAGGTCAAATAATGTCATATTTTGCATTAAAAATGACATAACTGAGCGAATGACACTTAATGACAGTTGTCATAAACTTGCATAAAAAACCTTCATATTCTTGACATGTGTCATGTTATGATTATGTAGGTGTCATGTCAGTCTTATGCACACCCCTTCAAGTAAAGTGTTACCAAAAGATCATAACTATATATGACCCCCACACACTTTGCATGTCGTGCAGAGCTGTTATGACTTAAATTGGAAAAGTGTTTAAAAGACATTTTAAAAAGATGAATTACTGCTTTAATATAACCAAAATCCTTTACAGTGCTGCACATAAACATATTTAAGACAAAAATAGCAAATATATAGCTACCACACTTGTTTTGCAGCTGACCCCCATTTAAGGTGGTGAAATGCTTTTTGGAAAGAAAAAAAGCAGTAATTCCCTGCTGGGGGTGGGACAGTTTGGCTATTCTTAGATGGGAAAGTATCTAAATATGTATATACCACAAACCATAATTGGCCAGTCACTATCTATACTCCAGAGCTCTGTCATAAATGCTGTATTTACTGTGAAAGACAATATAATAGCGGCTTTTCAATCTTTCATCATAGCAACTGTTTCTCTAAAAGAATCTAACAGGAACATAATCTTCTAGCTGTTTCCAATAATGCAGAACAGGAACACATAGGCCTAGTTCTCCAAAAAGTACCTTGAAACAGTAAACAGAAATAACTAACAACAGGCTCAGCGTATCATGTGGTCACATCTATTCGAGATGGTGGGGGGGGGGACACTGAGAGAAACACTCTCAGCAGGATAGCCAGGAGTTTACCAGTGGCATCCTGACAGATGTGGCACTCCTCCAGTGATGGGAATGAGAAACACTAACAGAGCCTACAACCCTTCGACATCAGCATGGACTGACCCATATACACATTTAAAAGAAACTGATACGTCATAAAAAGCGATACCACAAGATCAACCACAGCTGCAACAAAGCACTTTAAAAAGCAAGCGTTTAGTAGAACCTCACCTTTGGAGTGAAAAGCCTCCTTTAGGCTCAGGAGCACGTCAGAAAACGTGCGCACATCATTGACCAGCTGCATGATGTAGTCAGGGTCCCCTCCAGGGGTGGTGGTGGTGTGATCCAGGCCCATAGCGCTGAGAGGGTTCGTCTTAGAGCTGCGGCCCATTTCTAGCGTTTTGTTGGACCCGGGGGACAGGGACACAGGGATGTTGGGCTGGGAGAGACGAGCACCGCTTGTCAAGCGCTTATTCCCACTGTTGCTGCCCTGACGGAACATTCCAGCAGCCGCTTCTGCCAATACTGAGCCACCTCAGCCGCTGATCCAAGCGCCCTCCTGCCAGTGGAGAGCTGAAGGTACTGCAAGACAAAAAGATGATAAATTAATGATCAATTAAAACAGCATAAGGGATAGCAGAGCCAAAGATCAGGGGCCTCATTTGTAAACAAATGTGCAGAATGATCCTAAATGTGAACAGTTTACCAAATGTTCCTATGAACAATTCATTCAATTCAAGCGCAATATGCAACAACTCAATGCCCATAAATATCTCTTTATTAAGCAGATAGTTCACCCAATAATAAAAATGCTGTCATCATTTACTAACCCAAACAGTTGCTGGTCCCCACTGACCTCCATAGTATGGGGAAATACTGTGGATGTCAATGGGAACCAGAAACTGTTTGATTACCCTCATTCTTCAAAATATCTTCTTTTGTGTTCAACAGAAGATAGAAATGTATATAGGTTTGTAACAACTTGAGGATGAGTAACTGACAGAATTTTGATTTTGGGTGCGCTTATTCATTAAGAACTTTTGAAAACAGTTTTTGCTGCTTAATATTTTTGTGGAAACTGTGATATATTAGCATTTACAGTAAAAGTTTGGGGTGTAAAATTAAATATATGATTACTTTCATTTAGCAAGGATACATTAAATTCTGAAAAAATGACAAAAAAAACTTTCAATTTCTAATTCAAATTACATCTGTTCTTTTGAACTTTCTATTGAACAAAAAAAATCCTTAAAAAAACAAAAATATTAAGCAACACAACTATTTTCAACATTAATAATAAGAAGAAACATTTCTTGAGCACGACTAATATACTGAGGATCAATGTGACCCCTGACGACTGAAGTGAAGGCTGCTGAAAATTCAGCAATAATATGCATTTAATAATATGCACGTACACTGTAAAAGATGATGCACTGTTAACTTAGTCAAATTAAGTTCATCTTACTTATTTGTTTCTGCTCTGTTGACATTACTCAGTTTGATCGAGTTTTTATTACTTTCTGTTACTTAAAGCATTGCAATTAAGTTCAATGAACTTCATTTCTTTGTGTTCAATGAAAAGGTCGAACATGTGGCTCCTTTGTGCATGTGTTATAGACAGAGGTGCACATACGATTTTCAGCTTGGTTCTCATAAGAGAACCTGGAGATTTGGTTTGGCTGTCACACTACACACAGTGTGACGCATTAAATAAATAAATATATATACAACTATAAATAATAAATAAATAATAGAGATAATATTATTGCACTTTGTTTAGTTATAAATATAATAAAATAATAAAGTGTGCTACGAACTATTATAATCATTTAAATATTTTAAAATAAAAGGGAGTATTAAATACAAATACAATTATTATATAGTAAACTATTAATATATAATACAATTAACTCCGAAAAATCAAATATATATAGTGTTTTCTAAAAGTTTAAACTGTTGTAACTTTGCATGGCTTTCTATACATCTCTTCTGTGAGATGCGAGTGTAGCAGTCATATTTGTCCGTCTAAAAATGTGCTGAATATGCGTTCTAGGGATGCACCGAAATGAAAATTACTGGCCGAAACCGAAAAAATTAACAGACTGCGCCGAAGGCCGAATACCGAACATGGTTTTTCACATTTTTCCCCCCATGTAGGCCTATTTTGCCTTTTTTTTCACTATTGCATAAATTAAATAGCCAAAATTTGCTTTTTACTGCTTTGTCCTGCTTTTCAAATACAAAATCAATTACAAAAACAACAATTAAAAAAATATTTACTTAACACTGAACATTTTTTTTTTACATTCTAGCAGACATTATACCAAACAAAGCACAATTTAGCTTAAAGTTAGTAAAATAATATTTTTTGGCCATTTTTTGAGACTTGAATCAGGCATGTACTTTTTACTAAGAAAATACCTTATTTTAAAGCATTAGAATATCTACAGATCTCAATTTTGAACACAGGTGGTGAAGGTTCTAATCTTGTATTAACAGAGTGTTGTAGGGTAATTTGAATTATTATCATTATTATCGTCTTACTTTTTATTTTATTTTTTACAGAACAACAGTAAAATTACAATAACATGTATTAATGTTGATTGAGTTCTTGCATTTTCTCAACTGTTATTTTGGCAGAAACCCGCAGGAAGATCTCTGTGCTTTTTTTTTTGTTGACAACAGCATGCAGATTTATAATTATAAATAATTTTCATTACGAATTTGGGAAAATGTTTGTCGCACATATCACATTGGCACATGCCTTTAAATAAAATCACAAAAATGTTACTGAGCAACAGACCGTAAAGGCTTGATACGTCGACCTAGCGCCGTAGCTTACGCATAGACGCACACCCATTAACGCCGTAAGCCTTAAACGTGCCCTCCCAAAAATCTAACAGCGCGTCATTCGACTACCGGACCCAAACTGTGATTGGTCTGCTAAACCCCTCCATATGTACTTGAGTTTTGTGTGTTTGTGTGCACTTTAATATATTTTAATGTTAAACCTTCTTATATAAAATAAAACAAAGTAAAGAACAAGTATCTTATCATTTATTTTACTACATAGCATTATACATAAGTAGTTGTCCGCGACAAACAATGTTTATCTGCCGTGGTACAAGTCCTTGTGCAGATTGAAAGAATGCCATCATCTCCTGTTCCGTTGTTGTCTCCTTTTTGTAGTTTTAAATAATGATTTAATGACTTTATATTTATTTGCCGCCGTCACGGCTATAATGCTTCTCCGACGAGCCGCTTCTTCTTCGGCTTTTGCCGTGGGTACTGCGGGGTACACCAGCAACATGCTCAAGGACACTGCAGACTAGTGGTTTGCATGTGTACTGCACGTTGACGTGGACAACGACGAAGAAGTATAAATGAAAACTGACGCATAACCTACGGCTTAAAGGCTACGGCGTAGGTCCGAGCGCAGTATAAATCCGCCTAACACAGTTGGTATGCGAATTTCCTCGCGCTTTGGACTTTGAACCCTGGTTAACAAGCAGATAGCACCGCGAGCTCTTGCAGCGCTGTCAGAATACATGCAATTCGTGCGTGCATTAGAAAATATAACATTCTGCAGTTTGTTTACTAATCGTTTGAGGTATTTTCGCGAATTTCAATCATCATACAGTAACCTAACCATCAGCATTAGCCACCTCTTCTTCTCATCGGAGACATGCGATGCAGTACTAAACAGTCTCTTGCTGTCGGTGCTTCGTGCTTGTAATGAATTTGGCGTCTTTCTCTGATAGTTTTAAATACTTTCACACTGTTGACATGTTTGCTGCATTAGCGCGTGCCTCTATTTGATCGCGTTCGTCATTTTTCGTTCATATTATTCTGCCTTTTCGCTTATTCAAGATAATTTCGGTTACCGAATAGTTGTGCAACCCTATGCGTTCTGTGTGAATCGTTTTATCATCGCCCAGCCTACTCTGACTAGTCAGTTTCCACCTTCACATCGACTCTGCTGTATATGGAGGCCCTTTATGTGTGTACTTTAATTGTGCAGCAGTATTATTCAGGACTGACACTTGACTATTGCATGATAGAACGTCCATCTTGAATGTACCAGAATTGTATTGGTTAATGTGCAGTTGAAATAAAATGAATTAGAAACCCCGCCGCCCCCAATGTTCACTCCAACAGGTGAACATACACTACACCAAACGTTTTTGAACATAAGATTTGTTGTTTTTTTTAATAAGTCTCTTGCTCACAAAAGCCGCATTTATTTGATCCACAGGCAACAAAAACTATTTTGAAATAGCAATTTAAAAATAGATACTATATAAAAATATTTAAATGTTTTTGAAATATTTGGTGAGCAGAAGAGACTTCTTTAAAAAAAAAAAAAAAAAAAAAAAAAAAAAAAAAACAGACTTACTGTTCAAAAACTTTTGACTGGTTGTGTCTTCTATCAAGGTTTTTTACTTCATTTCTGTCGCTTGCTTATTTGGGGACACTTAATTTTTGGGAATATTAACGACTTGATTGCAGAGACACTATTTGAAGAGAACTGAACTGAGCTGGATGTTGACATCATTGAATTCAATGATGAACTGACTTTAACTGAAATATTGACGTTTACTTTTGTCCTCTTTTTAGAGCTGCTTTACTGCATAACTGAATTTTGTTTGCATTATTGACACTATTTTCCTGTTTAACAATGTAAAGCTGCTTTAACACAATCTGTATTGTATGAAGTGCTATATATAAATAAGGGTGAGTTAACTTGCTTTTGACAATGCTTCATGGAAATGTTTGTGTGCGGTCTGTTTTGAACAATTTTGTATTTTTGAAAATTGAATTGGTAGCCTTCAATTTTCATTTTGAAATAAATCAGTAAAATAAGATTACATCAAATCAGTCTCAAGTGAATTGTAATTACACAAATACAATGTGGTTACTTAATTTTTTCAAGGCAACGGGTTTCCTCAATTTATGTAAGTAGACAGAACTCAGGTTAACTTGTTAGTTTTAAGTTAAGTAGATTCACACTTTTAAGTAATCGCAATTTAATGAATTTAAGTTAGTCCAACTTAAAATTAAAAAGTGACCACAACACATTTTCTTTTGTTTATTTGTTAACGTAACTCAGAATTGTCAAGTTCACTTAACTTTTTTCTTTTAATTATGCATGAATTTCATTTACTTAATCATTTTAAGGCAACGGGTTTCCCCAATTCTTTTTAAGTAAAGTCAACTGATCGCTTTTTACAGTGTAACAATGTTTTACAATATTAACGTTTTTACTATATTTCGGATTAAATAAATGCAGCCTTGATGAACATAACAGGATTTTTTTTTTCAAAATCTTACAAAAAATCATGTTTATAAATCATGATGGATTAATTGAATTACTGTTATATGAGTGTGCAAAAAGTTTGCACTCATGCTTTTTAGTTGGCATATGCATGAGAATACTTTCACATACGTTTCTGCAATTATAAATCCCAATTTGTTCCTCACTTTTGATGTAGAACGAAATCCATGCATTTAGAATCGAATCTGACTGTATGTGCGTTTAAAAAAAAAAAAAGAAAGCAAGTGCTAACTGAAGGTTGTAGGTTCAATTCCCACAAGGGTGATCTATAACTCACTCTTGTAAGCCTGATGGATTAGGTCTGTGCGTGTTTTAAGTGAATTTTGATTTAGTTTGGATTTAAAAACATCACCTAAAGCACACATTTCTCCTCATTTACATACTGAAAGGATATGTTATGCAGACATGTCATTCATCAAAATATCAGGGTTGACTTTCTAAGCAAACAGGAACTTTCATTTTAAAACCAGTTTCCACAGCTCCCAAAAGGGCTCTCATTCAAGCTCTGCGTTATCATTATGATGATCTAGGAACAACTAGAACTCGAGACTCTCAGACTACCTGACCCTATTATCTACGGATGCATCATCCATTCACATGCATTTCTTGCAGTCAGGACTGTTTTCTTGTGCACTATGATTACGTGACTGTCTTTGTCTACAGGTAAGGCATGTCTGCCGCAGAATGCGAGCAATGCACCGATCTTATCATTTACCAGGGGCTTGACAACTGTCACTCAAAACTAACCCTCTCGCCTGTGTTCAGTGCTACGTGAGGAAATGGACAGGAAAAACACGGACACGAGGTGGAACATGACCAATAATAGATTTACGTCTAAATGAAATGTGCAGATTTGGCTCGACAAGCTTAGCTCTTTAACGGAGCATAAAATAAGCATTAAAACGCACTTATGTATTACTAAAATCTTGTATTTTGATTAAGTGTATATTTTTTTTGACTGTTATGAAGCACATATGATGTGACAAACCGAGTTTAATAACTAATACCTCTCAATACAGTAACTGTTCTCCACTTCATAGCTAACGTTACACTTTAGCGCTCCTAGCTAACCACTTCACACATAAAAAATGTTAACAACTATTTGCTGTGTTTAGAGCGTCTCAAACAAGTGGTACTTACGTGAATAGTTCATGAAGAGCATCATGCTGCAGAATTATTTAGTTTAATCCCTTGTAAATCCATAAAACAAGCTCAAAAGAGACGCTCGCGGACTGACCGCTCTTCACATCACAACTGATGGGAGAAAAACTTACTGAGTGACTGACTGACTCAAAACTTAAACACGTGACCTCAAAGCAAACTTCCTATTGGCTGGTGGAGTGCGGCAGCTCATGCCGCTTGTTTTCCTCGTCAAAATTACATGTGCTGCTCTGAGACTGGAGAAATGTACAATAATAATAAAGGTGCTTTATTTTAGAGATAACAGTGAGTGAGATGTTGATCACATAGAGTGATATGTCAGCATGTCAGCAAGGCTATATTATGATAAAAAATGCATACTTTAATCTATATATATATATGGGTGTGTGTGTGTGTGTGTGTGTGTGTGTATATGTGTGTGTGTGTGTGTGTGTATGCGTTTTTGTGACCAATGAGGACATAAATTTGTATAATGACAAGGGTATGACAGGTATTACAAGGAGTGACTTTTCAGGACATTACCCCATGACCCCACTTTTCAAAACGCTTATAAATAACACAGAATGGAGTGTATTGAAAATCTGAAATAGCAGAAATTTTCCTGTGAGGGGTAGGTTTAGGGGTAGTGTTGGTGTAGGGCAATAGAAAATACGTTTTTTTACAGTATAAAAACCATTACGCCTTTGGGATGTCCCCACTTTTCACAAATGTAAACCTGCGTGTGTGTGTGTTGTGTGTGTGTTAATATATATGGTGTATATATATGATATATATATATAAATATATGTGGTTGTGTGTGTGTGTGTATATATTACATTTTGTGTGTTTGTGTGTCTTATATATATATTATATAGTTATATAATATAGATATAGTATTATATATTATGTGTGTGTGTGTGTATACATAGTGTGTGGTGTGCGATATATATATATTATATGTTTGTGTGTGTGTATCTATTATATATATATATATATGTGTGTGTTTGTGTGGTGTGTGTGTGTGTGTGTGTGTGTGTGTATATATATGTGTGTGTGTGTGTATATAATATATATAAAAAATTTTTTGGGTGTGTTGTGTGTGTGTATATATATATATATATGTGTGTGGGTGTGTGTGTGTGTATGATGTGTGTGTATGATGTGTGTGTGTGTGTGTTGTGTGTGTGTATATATATCTATATAGAATGTTTTTTTGTGTGTGTTGTGTTTTGTGTATATATATTATGTTGTGTGTGTGTGTGTGTATTCTATATATGTGGGTGTTGGTGTATATATAATATATATATATATGTGTGTGTGGTTGTGTGTGTGTGTGTGTGGTATATATATATGTGTGGTGTGTGTGTGTGTGTGTGTGTACAGATATATAATATATATATATATATAATGTGTATTGTGTGTGTGTGTGTGTTGGTGTGTGTGTGTGTATATATACATCAACATGTTACTAGTTTAACTTTTCTTTAGAGGTTTTACTTTTCTTTAGTTCGTTTTTACTTTTCTTTTTACTGCTTCTTGGCTCATTTGGTATAGGCCTATATCTGTATTATAAAATGACCCTAATACAGCAGTAAAAAAGAAAAGTAAAACCGTTATACTAAATTAATTTGTATTTCGAATAATAAAAAACACTGATAGACCATATTTTTATTCACACTGTGGACTCTAATAAACCATGACTAAATAATTATCTTATAAAAACAAGAGAAGCATTGCACAGAAACGGATCCCATTATAACGAAACTAGAAAAGATGGGGGAAATGTGAAATATAAAGTTTATCCTAATTAATTATCAATCACAACTCTAATACACGTTTATCACTACAAAATAAAAACATTTCTAAAACAAAAGCAGCACGTATCAAAAGCGCAGCAATAGAAATGTTGAAGAATGACGTGACTCTGCCGACACCTTGCGGCTGAAAGTTTCATTACCTGTGTATTTACGTCCGTGTGTGTTTGTGTGTGTTCGTATGAGCTTAGGCGTGTGTAGACCTACAGAAACTCCCCGTTAACAGTCGTGCTTCGGAAAAACAGGAGGAAATCCACCGCGTGGGTCCTTCGTTGCCCGCCGTCGCTTCCTGACTGGTTTCATATTGAACATGGCGGCTGTTAGTAAGCAGGGATGGCCAGTATTTCAGATACATGTATTTAAAATACGTATTTGAAATACAAAATACTATTTAGTAGTTTAAAGCCTTTGGCAAAATCTAATTTATTTGTAGTAACTACTTTCCGATGAATATTTTGTGATTTTGGTTCAAAAGACAGGTACAATGTAGCTAGGTGTGCCAGTCAACCTCCTTATCAGGGTGCTGATTTAGTTCAGATACACTCCCAACCCCTACATCCATCACGTGAGCTGCAGCTGTACAGCTCCATCCAGCATTGAGTGAGCGACTATAAGATAACAATACAGTTGTCATGGTCAACTGTACTTGTCGATTAAAGTTAAAATAGTGCATCATTCAGATTTGCCTTCAGTTAACATGAAAGAACAAAAGAGCACTGACAACGGGAAAAAGAGCGATTAAGGTGTAAATCGACGGAACTTTTTCTAAATCGTTTACATAGATAGGCCTGTCGGGGTAAGTGAATATATCCATGCAGCTTTTAGTGGGCAGGAATTATTGGAATGTTGGAGTGAAAAAGGAAGCATGGATGAATGAGTAATAGAATGTGATGTGCCTGGTGCAACTGCACTTATAAGTGTATATGTGTATGTGTCCTCTATACTCCCATGGCTCTCAATAGATTCAGTGGTTGGAGTTGGGTTAATACTCCTTGACAAGTTCTGTTGCTACTTTCTGATTATGTTTTGGCTACATTTAATATCAAAACATATTGATCATTTAATTGTTGTAATGCTAAAATGTTTTCAACTTCCAAATAGGTGTCCAATGATTGATAAATAAATATGTGATTGCTGAATATTGTACCCTAATAGAAGTAGCTGTTTAGTAGGATCATGATTTTGCATACCATTGCATGAATGACTGCCTGACACAAATTATATTATTATAATTTATGATTAACATTCAAATGATTAATTGGTTAGAAATGAGTTGCTGTGAAAACAGGTGCCATCGGTTGTCATTGAGTCAGTGCTGCTGATACAAAGTAGGCCCTTCGTTACCAAGCACCAAGTAACTAAATTAAGATACAATTATGAGGCATTCTCAGACTCTTAAACATTAAACTGTTGATTACTTTAAAACTAACCTTCATCTGGGAGATCACAGGGATATGTGTATATTTGATCTGTTAACTGGTCAGATTTATTGCATGTCAGTGCAATGGTGAAGAGATAGATCAAATAGGCCAATTGATGGAAGGTTTGCAAAGAAATGTCATGTTCCCTTGTAAAAGTATTTTTTAGTATTTGTAAAATACAAAAATACAGTAGTTTATTTTGATACTTGGTGTGGCTGCTGTATTTTGTAGTTTATTTTGATACACTTAAAATTAAGGTATTTGGTATTTTATTTTCAAATACATTTTGATGTATCTTTGCCCAACCCTGTTAGTAAGTATCTGACAGCCGGTGTTACAGGGTGACCATACGTGCCATTTTCCCAGGACGCGTCCTGGCCAGGATTTCTATATTGCCCAAAATATCTAGGTTTTGGCTTTGTTTGCGTGTGCAGACCTATCGGTGTATGACATCAAAATACCATACAGACAGTTCCTTATGCTTTCAAAATGCTCTCGAGGTATTTTGATGTCATACACCGATCGTCTGCACAAAGCCAAAACCTTCGATATGTTTTAGTCAATACAGACACCGCAGGACCCGTCTGGGAAAAGGCATGTGGTCACCCTATTAAAAGGTAACAGAAGAGCATAAATATAAATAATTGAAATGTTGGATCTGCGCTACTATTGGAAACCTGTGTAGCTGTAATCATCCAGGTTTTCTGGGATTTTTGGTTTCACTGTGTAAATGGAGCCTTAACCCTTGTGATAATCTTAATTGGTAAATTTGCATTTGTTTGTAAAAATGTTTAACTATTTTACATTGGAAACATGAAAAAGATAGAAGATATTTCAGCAGCATGTTTTTGCAGCAGTGTATGATTGTATCATAGTTTACAACCAGACAGCAGACAATTCACAACCAGACAGCATGGAGAATGTTGAACGGGGTAAGTTAAGACATGGATCATCATACCAGTATACAAAAAAAAAAATGTGCACAGATACGTTTATATAGGTTTATTTCATTTGTTGCAGGCAGTGATGTATTCAACAAATGATAACAACTAATAACAGACACCGTTTTAAAGCATCGCAAGCTACAAATGAAGAGCACAAAGAACTGAAATCAATGTATAGGCTACAACTAGCTGAAGTTTGCTGTGCTTTATCCTAACATTACACAAAGAATGCCTGCAGTCATTCAGTCAGCGACGACTGCACAAAACGTGCACTGTAAACTAAAAACATTATAAACTGTTAGGAAATGATAAACAAATGTAGTTTGTGCAACACTAAATATATTTACCTTGGCCCCGCCCACTGAAACAGAAAATCTCGTAACACCAGCAATTCCTCCATCGCAGGTGCTTTGCTGTTCGCCGTGTACGTATTAAAACAAAGACTGTCTTCGGAAACCAATGGGTAAAATCTTTGCTTCTTATGCCTGTAGCCATTTATTTACCCGGTGTACTTTATAACCTCTTCGACATTGAAACTATCGTTGACATGGGACACCGACGCATTTTCATTATTCAGACGTTAACCGTGCCTTCTGCAATAGTTTCATAGAAAGTCCATGTCTGCTGATTTCTAGGTAATGTGACCAAATGTCACCGATTCAGTATAAGAGAAAGGACACAAAACCACTGTTGGCCACTGATATGTATATTCCTTTGTCTAAAGCTAAGTAGGAATTCTATAAATATATATTTTCAATCTAAATGAGCATTTTATCAGCATTCTAATTTTTATGTCAATGTATAGGTCTAATGGCAATGTATAGGTATTTTTCTATGCAATTAAGTGACATAACGGACATAATATAGTAGCCGATAAAAAATGCTAATTTAAAAGAAATATTTCAGACGGCACGTAAGAACTTTTGCATCTGAACTCTAACCGTTGCATATACACACGTTTCGACTTCTCCCAATCGGCCCATAATGGACTGGGTCAGGTCCCTGGGTCATTTTTCAAACGTGCCGGGAAGCCCACAGCTAACACGTCTGACGGCCCGCTGCTTTTGAAATTCGGCACGTCGGTGTCAACGCCTCTCGTTTACTTTTAATGGAGTGACGTCAAGCGTTGGCGAAATTAATTGTGGGTCCGTCGCGTCGCGTTTGATCCGTCGCTCGTGGCAGAAGTTAATAGGCTTGTTTAAGATGAGCAAATTCTGCGCAGAACCGATCACCGGTGATCACCGCGAGATGCATGCCGGTTAGAAAAGTGTCTGAGTTACGTTTTTTTTTTTTTTTATTGCATTGCTAAGAACATACACCATCAATGCCCAGGGGTACATACAATTGAGAGTACAAATGCAGGTTACAAAATCAGGAAAATATCGTACTAATGACACAATGAGACAGTTTTAAGGGGCTTTGGAGTTGCTGGATGTAAGGAGTGTGTCCAGATAGGATTTAAGTTCCTTATGAAAAATAAAAAAAGTAGGGCTTAGCACCCTGAAATTTACATTTACAGTATGTAAGAAAAATATCGCTAGAAAAATAAACATTTATCAAGAAATATTGGTCCTTTGCATCTTTATCAAAATTGTGCTGACCAAATAAAACATCTTTGTATAACAAAGAAAAACTTTGTGATGAAAATGTGCGTACAAAAATACAGAAATCCATCCAGAACATTCTTGTATATGAGCATTCCCAGAAGAGATGAGAAATAGATTCATCTTCGTGTCCGTTACGTCCGACTGATGTCATGCTGGCGTGTGCAAAAAAACTCGCGACGGCGAGGCGGCTGTGTCGGATTATGCAGTCGAGCGCAGTTGCTCTCCACTGAGTGTGCTGATCAAAAGCATGATGGGAAACCACTGACTGACGACACGGCTTAATGCTCATTGGTTCAGACTCTTCTAAAACTCTTCTAAAATGTTTTATTTTTACCTGATTTCATATGATTATGTCTTTAAATTATGCATGAATGTTCCCAAACACTATGATCTCTGTGTGAGATAATGTGATTGTTGTCATATTTCTATAAAAATCTAAAGTACATGTTTGTATTAAAGTAAAAATGGATGATAAATACAGCTTTCGTATGGAATTAAATAGCGAGCACTTTGAGTGTCTTGTTCATCATATTTATTTTCATATAAAGTGAAAAAGGGCCGTGAAAGTGACCTGTGCCAAGTCATGGTGCCCCATACTCATAAGTTATGCTCTGTATTTTACCTCCAAATCACACACACACACACACAGCCGTGAACTGAAATGATATCATGTTTATTAGCAACAGAGCATGTAAGTGAGAATAACGCGATATCTGCCTTTGATCTTGTAGGTATCTGTTCACTTCGAGAGGTCAGAACTGTCCGTCTTGCCTGTGCTTATTTCACTCCTCCGCCTACTCTCGCCTTCATTTCAGGCAAGGCAAGGTGCATCTCAAACAAGCCTAAAAATTTTCAAGCGCCAACGCAGGCGTCAGCCAATGAGATCACCTTATGCAAATACCCTGGTGCAGTCATGCCAATAGCCAATCGCGTTCATGCAACACCAGACGACTAATTTATTATTGTTGTTATCTACATTGATCAGGCACTTATGAATGTATCAAATAAGGAATATATCAGGGAAACAATCAAACCACAACCACTCATTTGATTTTTGACATGGAAATAAATTGATTACATACGGTATTTGTGTAAAGCAGTATAAACTACACTAAATTATTGGTCTTAGTAAGGCTGTGCTTGAAGCGGTTTGTTCTGAGTGTGTTGTCAGTGGCCAACCAGCTTGTTTCTTTTTTTAATGATCTGCTTCTACAGCAAGCATTCTTATTTGCTTTCATCATCTATATGACACCTTATAGATAACTGCAAGTAATTGGACTGTCCACAGTTGGGTTTGGAAAATAAAAAAGTCTGCTATTCCTTCTCTCTAGCTTAACGTTAAACAGTGAGTTTGGGCCATTTCAGGCTGGTAATAAGGGAGGTAAAATTGTGCCACTAGCCTTGGGACAAGTTGAAAATGTTGTGAATGTTTTTTGTTGTTTTTTTCTGGTACAGCTGATCACATTCGGAAAACTGATCCTCCCATCAATGCTCCTGACAGTAACTGTGAGGTGGCCCTTGCTCCAGAGACTGTTGGTGTGTACTTCATTGTGTAAATTACATTTTTAAAATTTGCCAGAATATTGGCCTTTTCACAGCCAAAGGGCACTCCATGCAGAACACTTTAATATATATGAGAATATATATATATAATATATATATCTTTTTTTTTTACTTTGTCATTTAGCCGACGCTTTTATCCAAAGCGACTTACAAATATGCCATAGAAGCAATCAAACTAACAAAAGAGCAACAATATGTTAGTGCAAATGACAAGTCTCGGTTAGCCTAACGCAGTACACGTAGCAAGGTATATATATACGTATATATATAGAAGTAGAAGTTATGAATGGCCGTTAACTTAAAAATTTAGTAGCCAAATTGACTGGTGAGTGAAAAAGTTAATTTCAATCCCTGTATATATATTAAAGTGTTGTTTTTAAATATTCAGTTTAAAGGCATCACCTCTTGGAACCTCAAGAGATCCTCTCCTAGCTTCCTCGAACTGAAGCACACAACAAAGTCTCTTTTCAGAGAGGTGGAGGGCAGAGAGACCCCGTCTGGTGAACACCGCTGCGGCACAAGAAAATGTGGCAACACACATCTGCCAACAGTGTGGGAGCAATCCAGCTGCTGTCCGGTGTTGTGACTGTCAACAACGCCCCTTCTTCTGTGCTGAATGTGACGTCAGCATGCACACCAGACATGTTCTCCATAACCGAGGTGCCATGACTGCTGGATTCTACCAGCCATTGCCTCCAACAACTTTTGTTGTAGATAAGGCTCTTTCCCATTGTGGTAAGTTCTGGTTTGTGACTGTACAACATAAATATCATTCTAAAAAAATCGTTAGGCCTCATAAGCTTTACTATTTAAATAATGCCTTTTTGTCTCTTATTGTTTGATATTTAATTTATGTGGACACTCCGTGTCAGTGAGCTTTTTGAGCATCTCTTGTATACTTTTTCAGCAATGTACTTCATTACCATTGAACCATTACAATGTTATACTACTCAGTCAATACAAATGATCTTAATTCACATGTTTGATCTTTTTCAGTGCGGCTTGTACCTGTGGAGATTCCTGACAAAATTTGTGGTTGTTCACCAGAGTCATTGAGGGTCAGCCTAGGGAAGACTATTGCTGTGATCACAATGAATGGTAAGGGTGTGAAGATAAAAATCTATACATGCTCTACTCCCATAAGTTTGGCACGGGTCTGTATGTAAAATCTACACATGACTTTTGAGTAATGTTTAAAAAGTATACAAAGTAGTGTAAAAATTGTTTAAAGAATCCAAACCCTGATTAATCACATAAGGTTTACATTAAAGTGGATGTGTTTTAGATTTTTCTAGGACGATATGATCTAAGCATGCCTGAGTTGAGATGTGAGGCATGCCAAGCCACTTGGGCTGCTGGAGTGGTCGACCTAAGTCGAAGTGACTACTGGCCTACGACCCTTCACTTTGCCACAATTTATGCCACAGATGTCTTTTTTTCATTTGAAGAAATGAAGATGGCAGCACCAGGACTGTCCTGCCAAGCATGTTTAAGAATGCTGGATCAGTGAACTGTCCGCTTTGGTCGTGTGAGTATTGAATTTATTTATCCTACAGTATTGTTAATGTCTTTGTATTGTGGGTTGAAAAGCTGTTTGATGCTAATGTATTTGTTGTACGTTATTAGCTGTTGGTTTCCTTCATTTTAATAGACTTGCAAGATCTCCACAGACAGTTTTCAGAAAAGTTTTTTTGAGTGGGAGGCTGTGCTAAATGAGGTGGACAAAATCTGCAAGGAAGAGCCCTTCATCTGTCCTCTGTGCACCCCAGTTATGCTGGCAGTTTCAGTAGATGGAAACCGCAAGCATTACCGTTTCAAGAATGCAGCTAGGTATTCCAAACTGTGTATAATGTCACACTGTTGAAACAATATTAAATAAAAAAATATTTTAATGTGCACCAAGTAAAATTAGATTACAATGTATCATAAACTTTTGTGTACCTGTTCTGTACATGTTTTTTTTTTTTTTTTTTTTTAGATCTGAGGAACAGGCCATCTAGACGTCTTTATAGCTAAGGATGAAGATGTGACCAGATTTGTGGACTACATTCACAAGACATCCAAACATGTAAAATCGCAGATGATTAGACTATATATAGGACTACAATTACCTACTACTGAAGAGTTTGTTTAGGAGAGTCTTATTTTCATCAACCATTTTCCATATTGTAGGTCAGTGGAAGAGGTGTTTGTGGAGGGGAGTGGTCAGCAGCCAGAGAGACCTCCCAAATATCTGCCAGCAAGGTAGACGAGGAGGGATTGGAGCCTGCGGTGTGTCGGTACTGAGTGCTGCTCTGTGCTTTAAATATGTACAGGGGGGAAATTGTTGCCTAACCACTGTACCTGCAAGAAAAGTTGGCCAGTAGGCAAATCACTTTTTTTGTATGGATGTGACCTGCAAATATTGGCCCTACCTCCAAAGAGTTGCAAAAAGCTGCCCAGAGCTCCAGCACCTTCTTAACATGAAGCCCTTCCTTTCGGTATTCCATGCCAAAGCACATTATTTTAAATGCGAGGTAGGTGAACTTTGCTATGTGTTTATGAAACGGAACTCTTCATGAATGTCAAAACTGGTCTCAGCATTATTATTATATTATTATTATTATAGTCGGATCAGTGAATGGATGTGGGGCATATCCGATGGGCTGGTTTACACTAGGGGAGGAGGTGAACAGGCATGCTTTCCCCGCTCTAGACTGCATGAACCACAAAACACATGTCCAAAGCAGAAAAAATTACCACATACTGCACACTTCATCATTACCTAATAAGATGTGGAAAATGTACCATATATTTCTGTGTTTTGGCAGAGGACACACAACATCTACTCTCATGGCCATGCGCTGAACCAAAATTTAACAATTTGGCCACCGCACTGACCCCGGCGATATCAAGGTAAGTGACATCATAGAATTTGTTTTTTAGATGTTGAGTATGTATTTTATTATGTTTGAAGCTGTGCATTGACATTTGGTTCTTGTTTTTGTACTATCCGTGATTGCTTGTCGTTGCAGACCACAAAAGCTCCTGCAAACCAGTTGCAAACCTAGAGTCCATGAAGTCGAACTTGCCGTGACAGAGACCAATTGACGACTGGTTCATATGTACAGTGGGGGCATGGTGAGGAAATTACTAGGATATCCATATCAGTGGGTTACGGACAAGTCTTCAGACCCTTAAATTTTTCACTCTGTGTTATATTGCAGCCATTTACTAAAACCATTTAAGTTAATTTTTTTTTCCGGGGGGGGGGTGGCCATTAATGTACACACAGCTTCCCATATTGACAGAAAAACACAGAATGTTGACATTTTTGCAGATTTATTAAAAAAAAAAAAAATATCACATGGTCCTACGTATTCAGACCTTTTGCTCAGTATTTAGTAGAAGCACCCTTTTATCTAATACAGCCATGAGTCTTTTTGGGAAAGATGCAACAAGTTTTTCAAACCTGGATTTGGGGATCCTCTGCCATTCCTCCTTGCAGATCATATCCAGTTCTGTCAGGTTTGTATGGTAACCGTTGGTGGACAGCCATTTTTAGGTCTCAATTGAGATGCTCAATTGGGTTTAAGTCAGGGCGCTGGCTGGGCCATTCAAGAACAGTCACAGAGTTGTTGTTGAAGCCACTCCTTCGTTATTTTAGCTGTGTGCTTAGGGTCATTTTCTTGTTGGAAGGTAAACCTTCTGCCCCGTCTGAGGTCCTGAGCACTCTGGAGAAGGTTTTCGTCCAGATTATCCCTGTACTTGGCCGCATTCATCTTTCCCGCGATTGCAACCAGTCGTCCTGTCCCTACAGCTGAAAAACACCCCACAGCATGATGCTGCCACCACCACCATGCTTCATTGTTGGGACTGTATTGGACAGGTGATGAGCAATGCCTGTTTTTCTCCACACATACTGCTTAGAATTACGGCCAAAAAGTTCTATCTTGGGTCTCATCAGACCAGAGAATCTTATTTCTCACCAAATTTGCCACCATCTTGGATTCCTTCAGGTGTTTTTTTAGCAAACTCCATGCGGCTTTCATGTGTCTTGCACTGAGGAAAGGCTTCCGTCGGGCCACTCTGCCATAAAGCCCCGACTGGTGGAGGCTGCAGTGATGGTTGACTTTCTACAACTTTCTCGCATCTCCCTACTGCATCTCTGGAGCTCAGCCACATTGATCTTTGGGTTCTTCTTTACCTCTCTCACCAAGATTCTTCTCCGTCCGGAAAATAGCATCCGTTGAAGTCCGGAAACAAGCCGCGCGGCGGAATTAGAGGGGACAGAGGAAGGAAGGATGAGGTAGGCTGGCGCTGGGTGCGAAATGGGAAGAGGGGTTGACTATTGCTACCAGCATGTCGTCTCAAAATCACTACACCGAGCATCTAATCCTGTGCCACTGTGCTCTTAGGAACTTTAAGTGCAGCAGAAATTTTTTGTAACCTTGGCCAGATCTATGCCTTGCCACAATTCTGTCTCTGAGCTCTTCAGGCAGTTCCTTTACCTCATGATTCTCATTTGCTCTGACATGCACTGTGAGCTGTAAGTTCTTATATAGACAGGTGTGTGGCTTTCTTAATCAAGTCCAATCAGTATAATCAAAACAGCTGGACTCAAATGAATGTAGAACCATCCCAAGGATGATCAGAAGAAATGGACAGCACCTGAGTTAAATAAATAAGTGTCACAGCAAAGGGTCTGAATACATATGACCATGTGATATTTCAGTTTTTCGTTTTTAAATAAATCTGCATAAATGTCAACAATTCTGTGTTTTTTTTTGTCAATATGGGGTGCTGTGTGTACGTTTAATGAGGAAAAAAAATTAACTTAATGATTTTAGCAAATGGCTTCAATATAACAAGAGTAAAAAATGTAAGGGGGTCTGAATACTTTCCGTACCCACTGTTATATACATATATATATCGTTTTTCCATATATAGATAATATATAGATATATATATATTCTATATATATATAATTACTAGTAATACATTTAGTCATCAATAATTGTAATTGTTAATGTTATTGTAATTTTGTCCCACCTATTTCTTCTCAACAACAACAACAACAACCACAAATGATGTTGATGCCTTGGCCAGCAGAATTGAGGTGCTGGTGGCGAGTATCAAGAGACGTTCCCAGCGTCTCTATAAAGATACAGATGGCAACAAAGGTCATGCCAGGATCCGCCGCAAGATCGGGGAGGAGAAGGGGATCCTGACATCAGTTGTAGAGAAATACAACAAAATGGTTCCAAACACAGAAACTCTGTGCTTGGAAACCATTTTGTCTGGTGAGACAGCTTGGCCATGGCAGCTACCACACAGTGGTATGTACACTAGTCTTCTGACAATTCTTATACATAATTGACATTACCCACAATGCCTCAAATGTCAATCTGCAGCCCCAAATGATTTTAAAGATTCTTTGAAGGTTGATGCATGATGTAAGTTTTTCTCATGCATTCCAGACTCTGTCGAACTAAGGACAAAGAGAAAGGCATTCGACATCGTCATGTCAGTAAGGAGACTTCAGGAGGAGCAGAAGATTCTTGTTACAGAGATGGACAACCATTGGAAATATCTTTCAACTAGTGCTGAGACCCTCCGAGAACTGTCCTGCTTGTTTGCCAGTGAGACACTGAAAAGTATGTATTTGTAATATATGGCACAAACATAAGCATAGGTTTGCCCCTGACCAAAGATTGTCCTGGAAAATTGGTTTATTTTATTGTATCACAAGTGGCTGTAGCTGTATAAGCCATCATTACACTTTGCCCAAATCTCTCTCCAATTGGTAGCTGAAAGTTTGCAATCTTGCTTTCTTGGAGTTGTCCTTGAAACTCTTTCAATGTTCCAAATTGATTAAAAGTCGTTTAGTAATTAAATGAAGTAAATACTATCTTTAATGAACAAAGGGATATCTAAAAATGTTAATTGTGCAAACCTTTATGATATATTTGAGAACTTAAATCAGCCGCGCCACAGGGATGCACTGTTTTCGTTCAAATCAAAGCGTAAATACACATAGAAAACGTATCCTTGTGTCCTGGCTGACACAGAAGAGTGTACACTGTTTGGGTTCAGTGGATATTCTCCAAAATGGTGCTACGGTGATGCGAAGAGACACATAGGAGACAAATTGTTGAATAAAGTTGTTTTTTTTGTTTTCTTCAGGTACAAAAAGTATTCTCGTCGCTTCATAAAATTCTGATTGAACCACTGATGGCTGATGGACTATTCTGACGATGCTTTTCATATTTTCTGGACTTTGACAGTGTAATTAACTTGACAGTCACAAGCCTCCCGTTTTCATTCAAAATATCTTAAACTGAGTTCTGAAGACGAACAAAGCATTTAAGGGTTTGGAACGACATGGGGGTAAGTGATTAATGACAACATTTTCATTTTGGGGTGGAGTATCTTTAATTACTCACCCTCATGTCATTCCAAACCCGTAAGACTTTCGTTCATCTTTGGAACACAAATGAAGATGTTTTTGATGAAATCCGAGAGCTTTCTGACCCTCTATAGACAGCAAGGGTACTACCACGGTTAAGGCACAGAAATTCGCAGGACTGGCTAAAATAACTGTAGCAAACCTAATTGTAGGAACTCAGCATACTTTTTTGTTGGCACCAAGAAAACAAAATACACTGTATTCAACAATTCTTCTCCTCCGCGTCACCTTATCGTCAATTACGGGGAGAGTAATCGCGAGCATGTGGTGGGTGCTGCTTGAATGTAATCACACATGCGCTGCACCTTGGTTAATGAAAGCATGTGCCCAATGTTCGTAGTCCTCCCTAATGGCGGAAGACGGTAACTCGCGGGATAAGAATTGTTGAATAAAGTTGGTATTTTTGTTTTAGTATTCTCGTAGCTTCGTAAAATTACGGTTGAACCCATGTCACACGGACTATTTTAATGATGTCCTTACTAGGTTTCTGTGCTTTGACCATGGTAGTACCCTTCCTGTCTATGGAGTCACATTCAGGAGGAGCTCTCCTCTCGGTTTTCATCAAAAATATTTTAATTTGTGTTCTGAAGATGAACGAAGGTTCAGGTTTCATTTTTGGGTGAATTATCCCTTTAACTGTTTTAATGCATGTTTTTGTTCTTGCTGTGAGAGATTTTTTTTTTTGTTTATATTACCGCAAATCATTTTTTTGTCTTCATAATCTTCAATCAAAGTGTCTTCTGAAATATTTCTACTGTTTATGTCACCAAGGACGATGTGATAGACCTATATACTGGCCTAGTGTGAAAGGATTATTGTTAAGGCTCTTTTTCTGGCAAAACATTTTTCTGATTCTCCAGACATAGCCATGGTGGTGGGCTACCTGGTTATTAGCCGGCCGTTCCTGGACCTCACAAACCAGCGGCATGTGAACAGCACATACTCTGAACGGCTGGAAGTGAGTATGCATGAACACGTTCAGAAATTCTGTTTAATAAGGCTGATTATTTTGCTTTATTTATTTTCAGAAAGCAGTACATGATATTTTTTATTGTAGCAGTTAAAATTGTGTAAATCACTTTCACTATACACTGGCAATATGCTACTGTATGCAAATCCAGATAATATTTCACTTTTAATTACTGACCTTTTATCTCTTCAGATTTAATTGTCATGACTGGCTTTGTAAAATGGCTTTATTGGGTCAATAATGATTTCCTTACATAAATGTTTGCACAGAAGATAGAAGTTCTTCTGTGTTTGTTTTACACTGCAGGACTACTACCAGAGTGGGCGGATGTTGATAAGTTTGGCGCAGGCCCTGGGAAGAATCGTCCTGGCAGGCAGAGAGATGACCAGACTGTCCGGGTGAGTGCTACATTCATTCTTTACTTGTTTCTCTTGCCATCCATTATCTCTATCCTTATCAGTGCTCACCTGCTGTCTGTCTTTCATCTGCTTGAGTATGTGTGTTTATCTGGAGTCTGAATCCATTTATTAGGTTCACTGCACGGATCACAGAAATTCAGGAAGTCCTTAAAGAGCTGAATTCAGGCAGATATGAACGGACCATGGTAACACAGAGAATCAAAGGTCTGGACTATTGTGTGAAATGTTTGTTTTGTTTGGGGTCGGTAATTTTTTTTTTTTTTAAAGTTTTTAAAAGGAGCCTCTTATGCCTACCAAGGCCAGTGGCATGCACAGACCTCTGGAGGCTCCATTTATTTAATGAAAAATACAGTAAAACAGCAATAATGTGAAACATTATCGCAATTTGAAAATAATTGTTTTATATATATTAATATATGTATATATATATATATAGATATATATATCTATTCTAATATATATATATATTATACTATATATTATATTATTAGCAGTATTTAATCCTTTGAATGCAGCAGTTCAGTCTTCAGTGTGTCATGATCCTTGAGAAATCATTCTAATATCTAGATGTCTTAATTTTCATATTAGGATTTTTTTCTCTTTCTTTTTCACAGATGATTCAGTAATAAATCCTCTACCCCTGGGAGAGGTAAAATCATCATCACAGACAACATTATCAAGTAAGCTACATACTACACACTAAATAAACAGCAACCAAGCCATCATAGTTAGCTTCTTAACATTTATGCATTCATTTAATCCTCAATTCCCAAGTTCTGTTTTTTTATTTTTCTAAATGTAGACATCATGTCTAACACATTGTATCATTAGTGTTTCAAAATGAGCTGTATCCTTCTATCCCCAGGTTTGAACACATACCTTTAGCGACGCCCAATGGAGACATTCTCATTCGTGACTTGTCTTTAGTGCCCCATAAATAAACTTTTCCTAGTCTAAACTAGTTTTTAGCTTGTAAAACAGGGTTAAGTAATCTAGTTTTAGTAATTACCACCTTCCCTTCTTACATAAAGGTGTCTTCTGGGACAAACGTGTTGGTCTGTGGGCCCAACGGCTGTGGAAAGAGTTCACTCTTCACAGAGTGCTGGGAGAGGTTAGAGCTGTTCTTCAGCAGAAATATGTGGTTTTAGAAACCTCAGTGTTTTTTTTTTTATTGTTTGCTGACATTGTCTCTTTGCTTTCCCAGCTGTGGCCTCTATGTGGAGGACAACTCACAAAACCAGAGAGAGGGAAACTCTTCTATGTTCCTCAGGTGGGCCTGTTCACACAGAGGTCTTCCATGGCAGCCGGTTACTTTTCTCTTCCCTTTTAAAGAAAGGTTCATTTGTTTGTATTTTCTTCAGAGGCCCTATATGACACTGGGTTCCCTCCCTGAGATCAGGTGATTTATCCTGACACACATGAAGACCAAAAGAAGAAAAGAATGTCTGATCGGATGAGTTTCATAATGAAATGGACATCAAAATATGTTATGTTATAAAGGGATAGTTCACTCAAAAATTAAAATTTACCCATAAGACCTATGTTCATCAAACACAATACGGATCTTATAAGAAAACCAAAGGATTTTTCTTCACTGAAAGTCTATTCCACAAAAACTTCGCTTAATGTTTCAGAAAGTTCATAAAGAGATTGTAAAACTAATCCATATGAATTGAGCGGTTTAGTCCAAATTTTCTGAAGAGACTCGATTGCTTTATATGATGAACAGATTTAATTTAGGCTTTTATTTGCCTATTGATCAACAATCCACATACATATACAGCAGAAAAAATGAAGTTCAACCATGCTTGCTTGACACAACAGAATGATGTTTGTTTACCCGTGTCACACAAGTAACGCTGAACTTCAGTTCAATCATGACAACTCTCTGAACATTTTAGCATGGTGATGGATATGACAATGTTAATGTATTTGGTCTTGGCGGAACAGATCTGCTATGCTGCTGCTGAATTGCTGCTGCTGCTGAATTGCTGCTGCTGTTGGTTATTGCTGCTGCTGCAAAGCAAGTACAAAAACTTGCTACTATTACTGCCAATCATTGCCTAAGTTGCCATGAGTATTTAAGACATACTGCTTCTGCACAAATAGCATATAAAATAACCCGTAGTCGATCTAGTAGGTGGAGCTGGAAGGTGGGGGTTTCAGAGAACTCTGAAACGCGCTGCAGGAATCTCAAAGTGAATGCTAGCCAGCCATATAAATTTAAGGCAGTAAGCTCATTGGCTGCATATGCAGTATGAACCAATCAGTTTGTGCCAAGTCGTTTAACTCTCTGAATATCATCAGTTACGTTAAAAACCTCAGCCTGCGTCATCTAGAGTTTCATGACCTATATATCTGGACATATTTTGATTAGCGTTAAAAAGGGGTTCATATGGATCTTTTTTAAAGACATGATTTGTGTATTTGGTGTACAGGACTTTTTTGTTGACAATCGTATTAAACATGTTCAAAAAACACAATTTTTCAGATACTGTACATAATTGTAGGTCCTCTATGCCCCGCCTCTCTCAAACGCTTCGGTTTCTACAAAGCCCCCTCCTTTGACAAGTGCAGTTTGCTCTGATTGGCCAGCTGACCCAGTGCATTGTGATTGGTCGAACACCGCAAGCACTCGTCGTAAATGTAACGCCCCTTACCATAATCGCGAGCTTCATCTTTCAAAATAAATGTAGAGACAGCGCCCGAAAGGGGAACAGAGTCTCGTGACAGACAGTGATGAAGCTGGTATGTGTTTAAGACAGCTGACTCCACTGTGATGTGAACCCCCCCCCCCCCCCCCCCCCCCCCACCCCAACCCCCCCCCCCACCCACCCTCTCTCTCCGCTCCACCACACACTCACGCACCACCATCACACACACGATGCGCAACACTCCGCATTTGAACAGTAAATAGCAAATACTTCAACTAATAACAAAACCGTAGCTGATTCAGAAGAGCCAGATTGTCAAAGCAAAGTCAGAATCTCCTAGGTTCACGAAACGGTCGTCCATAAAATGCATTGCTGTTCTGTTGTAAGTAATCTTAAAGATTCCTAAATGCATCTACTTCTGGAAGGCCAAATAAAGTGCTTTTGCTTTCGCCTAGAAACACGTAGCGTCTCTCTGACATGGCTGCTTCAAAACTAACTGCTGTTACTGAAACCACCCTTCTTTCTTTGCGTGCCGGTTGGGCGGCATTATGCTTATATTTCCACATAGTGAGGTAGATATTTGAGGGCGTGTTAGAACTAGGCGTTTTAGGTAGGCGTGGCAGAGCGTAACTTTGATAAGAATATCTCTTTGGTTTTGAGACTTTAGTCTTTGCAAGTTCAGGGATCTTATCTATGCACAATCGGCTTGTAACACTCCAAAGAGAAAGGAAAACTTGAAATCGCATCATATGACCCCTTTACGAATTGCACATAGTACATTTTATTTGTTAATAAAAGCCAAATTACATCTGTTCACACTATACAGCGAGTCATGTTTATTCACATGACTTTAAAAACCACTTAACTTCATATAGATGACTTTTTATATCTCTTTATGAATTTGTAGTGTCAAGTTTGGATTACCCCGTGCTTTCAGTTGAATGACAGAAATTTGTCAGGTGGAAACGCTGCCGCCTATTAAACTATAAGATTCCAAACAGAAATTCAGATCATTCCCGTTAGTTTATATATATATAATATATATATATATATATACATGTTGCTGAAGGGGAAAAGGGAAAAATGGTAAAAGTTGTCCCAATATGGGATATCTCTAAGGCTGATGCATTCCGCAACACTATGTTATGATGCTCTTTTTTTTTCCTTTTTGGAGCCTTACGGTCTATCTTCATTGTACTGAAAAGAACAACAAAGCGCAATATATGGGACAGAAAATAAGTTTTTTTTGGGGAATGAACATTTTTTGGGTGAACTGTCCCTTAAGAATGGCTTACAGTGTTACATTATTATTGTGTACTTGTGGTCAGGTGCTGAAGGAATATCTGGACAATGTCCAGCTGGGACATATCCTGGAGAGAGAGGGCAGCTGGGACAGTGTGCAGGACTGGATGGATGTCCTCAGTGGAGGAGAGAAACAGAGGATGGCTGTAAGCTCTGATCTTTGCATTTTTTAATCATTCTCTATTTAGGATGAGACCGATATTAATGTGGCCTGTATTAAATCAGAAAGTCCACATTTTCTTTATTGAATTGCACAGATGGCTCGTCTGTTTTACCACAAGCCCCAGTTTGCTATTCTGGATGAGTGCACCAGCGCTGTGGATGTGGAGGACTTCATCTACAGCCACTGTCGAAAGGTAGTCAGATCTTCGTCGTTCTTATACACAATAAAAATGCAAAAATGTTAGTGTGAAAGGCAAATGCTTATAACAGGGGTGCCCAAACTCGGTCCTGGAGGGCCGATGTCCTGCAGAGTTTAAATCCAGCCCCAATTAAACACACCTGAACCAGCTAATCAAACTCTTACTAGGCATACTAGAAACTTTCCAGCAAGTGTGTTGAGGCAAGTTGGAGCTAAACTCTGCAGGACACTGGCCCTCCAGGACCGAGTTTGGGCACCCCTGGCTTATAACATACAGCTAGAGAAGTTACAACAGGTGCTCACCCCACCATGCTCGTTTTCTGTCAAAAGTGAGAAGTCAGGAATGTATTTGTTGCTCCTGTGGGAGTTTGCTTTCGAAACATCTGTCTCCCTGAGCTCATCTGTTCCCTCTTTTCAGGCTGGCATCACATTGTTCACAGTCTCCCACAGGAAATCACTATGGAAGCACCATGAGGTACAACTTAGCCCTTGTCTTTCTTCATAGTTTGCAGAATTCATTAGAAAACCTCAAGTTATGCGCTATGAATTTTTAAAACTCTTTGTATCTCTATACTGCAGTATTACTTGCAAATGCATTGGAAGAGGAAACTATGAGTTTAAACCCATCACGAAGGAAACGGTGGAGTTTGGATCATAATAATGACACGGGGCCTTATTCATGAGCCAATCTTTGCGTAAATCATTCGTAATGTTATTCTTAAATTGTTGCTTGTGAAAATTTGTGCAAGAATGATTTTACACAGAAATTCACACTCATGAATGAGGCCTATCTGTACTAAATGTGGATCTGAAGCAATATTATTGTGTACCTATTGAATTAAAAACTCTATATTATAAGATGTTGAAATATAACGTCTTTTCTTCATCTGAGGTAAAAGGATTGTAACTCTGTGGATAAATATCTCTCAGGGAGAGGTTACTGCGCATTATCTGAAAAGATTTTTGTAAGGAATAAAATTGGGTTTGTTATACCTTTTAAGAATCAAGCATTTGTAATATAAAAAAATCATGTTTTTTTGTTGTGATACTTGATTTGTGTTTTGAAACTGGAACAGTCACTGATATATGTTGTTGTCAATAACATACTGTTGCATGCCACTGGGACAATAATTATAATACTATGGAAACGACTCAGGTTACTTATGTAACAATGGTTCCCTGAGTAGGGAACAAGACACTGCGTCCTTTAGGGGTTGCTATGGGGAACGCCTCGTCGTGACCAGTGTCTGAAGTATACATTGAAAAAACACCAACAAAACGTTGGCCGGCGACAGCCATGACATCACTACCGGTGCGAATATAGTATAAATAGGCGCCGGGAGAACACGCCATTCACTTCTTCATCTGAAGCTTGCGTCAGCAGCATGGCAAGAAACCTAGAGGACGCAGGGTCTCGTTCCCTACTCAGGGAACCATAAGTAACCTGAGATGTTCCCTTTAATGGGAACTTCAAACTGCGTCCTCTATGGGTCGCTATGGGGAACGGTATACCCACGCCGCCATGCTGAGGGGAGTGCAAGCCAGAACCATGGCAAGCGCTAATTACCAACTCTACTATATTGCTATGGGAGTTGCCCCTGGGTCGTTAGACGGCTGTCAGTGACATTATTCCTTACGGCCAAAGGCCTAGGCTACATACACCAAAATACTTACCTGTTAGGGCCAGAAATCCTAAGGTAGAGCTCAAGGCTTGGAATCAGGAATAGATTCATTTAAGGGAATACGACCAAGAACCTAGAATCATACCAGTCTTGGCCTGTCACACAGGGGCTACCGCACTCTGTATATGCTGAAGGAACTGTCTCAACAGACCCCTAGTAGCAACACCCTGTTAAAGTAGGTATCCAGAGGATACATAGGTGGAGTGGTGCCCAAGGGCGGAACTGGGGTTTTAAACCACTTAGAAAGAGCACAAGGCTGCAGCTCGTACAGGATTTTAGAAAAGAATGCAGAGTACCAGCGTGCAAACTTACCACAGTGTGGACTTTAGAAAGTGTACAAAGACTTCACGCGCACACTTACCATAACATGGATTTTGGATGCAGTAAATCTGTAGCTGAGGGAGCAAGACTCCCAGTTCTCAATCGAGAGGGGGGCTCGACCTGCAGTATGTTCCAATGCTGGAACAGCTAGCAATAATTTACTTAGCTGTGGGAGCAACAAACCCAGTTCTCAGTCGAGAATGGAGCTCTACCTACAGCATGTTCCAATGCTGGAACAGCTAGCAGTAGTTTACCTTAGCTGAGGGAGCACAAACCCAGCTCTCAATGAGAGGGGGCTCGACCTACAGCGCGATTGTAGAATCAGAAGGGTAAGCGTACTGCAAACTAGCCAAACACTCCGCGCATGAGAGAGGCAGAGGAAGGGCCTAATTCAATTGATGCTGCTGGTTCCAGGTGCTCTGAAAAAACAGAGAACTCAAACTTCTCATTTGAGAGGAGAACTCCGAATTCAGAGGAAAAACATTGCTCATTCCAGGTAACCCTTAGATAAAAAATGGGAGCACTGCTCAATACTACCACGACAACAGCCCATGGAGCGAGGAATCCAACTCCTCAGAGAGAATTAAACGCTCGAAAGAAAGCACCATGCTCACAATAACCCTCAATGGTGAGGGGAGCGATGCTTCCAGAGTGTGTCGAAAGAGACACACTAGTTGAGTGGAGCCCAAGGTACCGGGGTCTAAACCAACTCAGAGAAAGGGAACGAGGTTAATAACGCGTAACCCTTACCATACAGGATTCCAGAAAAGTGGGCAAAGCATAAAGTGCACACTTACCAACTATGTGGATTTTAGAAAAGTGCGCAAAGCTTAACATGTGCACTTACCATAGTATGGATTTAGAGTTTTCCAAGCATCTGCTCACAGATACCCGAAAGTACTGAGCCAAACGGGAGAGGCAAGCTCAAATACAACCCTCTAAGGTGAGGAGAGCACTGCCCGAGACAGCATTACCCAGGAAGGTTCTCGTAATGCCACCTATACTTCCCGCTCTATGCCTCAGCAAGAGGAGACATCCTGGTGATCAGGAGGCCCCTCAGGGCGACCTAGATACAGTAAACCAGACAGGGCAGCCTGAAAGCATAAACCCAGCCCGGACGTCCAGGAAATTTTTGCAGTGCCATGCCGGGGCCTGATGAACAAGAAGGCTCCCGCAGAAGCCTCTGACATGGCCGCATGGTCCAGGAAGCATGAAGCCAAAACCAGGCTATCATACCGGCTGGACACAATATCGACGAGTGAGGTAAACACTGCAAGTCGAGCACCCGGTTTCTGAATCCAGCAGAGGGGGTGCCCATCGAAGACCTACCCTAGAAAGGGACAGAAACACACAGGTCCCGGGAAACCCACTGCAACAAACCTAGCAGAAGGGGTATAACAATCACCACCATGCACAGTAAATACACACATAATAATATATATATTATATATATATATATATTAGAAATGGATCGTACTCACACACCATGTTTCCCGCGTCGGAGCCCCGTCCGAAAAAGCCTCTGGTCCGGACCATCAGTAAGGTGGTCACTATGAAGATATAGAACCAACCAAACATCATAGGTCCGGCATAGGAGACTGTAATGCAGGAAATTCCCACCTAACCTCGGTCAGGCGGAGATGGTGGTTACAGGGGAATTAGGAAATGAAGATAAGGGCAGATGTAAGACCCACGAAAGAAATGAGTAGATACTGAAGTATCACTCTGATCCAGACAAAAGCGCTGACGCCCTGTCTGGATCACATCCCTTAGGTCTTATACCTACCTTCCTTTGACCCGTGATTCTTCCTACCCCTACCCGCGGGCAGGGGAGGAGCGCGAGCCGCAAAGGGGCCTCTTCCTTTCCTTCTCAATCTCTATATGGAAAACAGGAAGAAAGGAATGCTCACCTGAGCTGGAGGGTTATGGCCAGAAAAAATAACGTTCATCGAGATGACCTCGCGACGTCACTTTCTTCGCCCGCGTCATGGCAAGTAAAGCCTCGCCGTGGCGCGATCCTTAATTTCCAAAAGCTCATAATACGCAGGGCAGGAGGATTGAGAAGACTCAGCCTCAGCTTCTTCGCCCTCCTCAGACATTTCCTGCTTTTCCTGGGCTGAACTCAGCAGAGCACTGGCCCCTGGATCAGACGATGTTAATTAAATAACATCATCCTCCAGCGGCTCACTCTCGTCCACAGCCGACGATCACAAGAGGGAAAACCCCTCTTCAAACTCATCAGCCAGATCCACCTGCGAACCCCTCAAGCTCATTCTCCTCCGTGCAGCGGCAGGTCCTGAATCGCGGGAAGCAGATGGCTGCCCGTCTTTCCTTGAAAAGAGAGACAAACGAGAGCGGAGCTTTTTCATTGGAATAACGCTCGCAGTGCATGCCGATTGCCCCCTCAGAGACATCGCGTGCGTGCTCTTTGCCCAAACAAATGACGCATAGATCGTGTGTGTCATCAGATGTTAAACAACGACAACACGGATGCACACATCCTCTTAAATGCTTTAAGAAACCTAGTGCTCGCCATAATGATATGAATAGAGATTGCTCTTACCACAGAAATGCACGCTTCAAACAAAACAGTCAATGAAGACGAAGAAGAGGATGATGTGTTCTCCCGGTGCCTATTTATACTATAGTCGCACCAGTAGTGACGTCATGGCTGTCGCTGGCCAACGTGTTGTTGGTGTTTTTTCAATGTATGCTTCAGACACGGGTCACGATGAGGCGTTCCCCATAGCGACCCCTAGAGGATGCAGTTCAAAGTTCCCATGAAAGGGAACTGTATTATTTAAGTGTAATGAGCTGTCTTAATGAATTTTATTTTATGGGAAATCTATTTTATTTTAAAAGATAATGAAGCCTGAAAATATATGATGGAGAACCTACTGGATACATTGTGCCTTACAGACCTGTTTTATTCATTTAGCTGAATTACAGAACGTACAATTAAATATCTTGTGATTATTTTAAAAGCAAATAAACTCTAAACTGATTTTATGGTCAATTTGTTTTTCTTCAATTCTTTGTTTTAATTTTACATTTGGTTTGAGAGGTTTTTTTAGGCTTTTTTCTTTTCATTTAGGATAGGTTACTGCTTTGGAAGGCATATATCACATATGCACAATTGTCTTCATTTTAGTTACATCATGATTCAAGTCAAAGTTTAAGTCTTGAACAAAAAGAAAAAAACAAGACTTTTACATCTTTACCATAGCTTACCACAAGAGTGAGCTACTGAGACCAGAATGCAACACTTATTCTTCACCAATCAGTGTCTCCCTGTTCCTTTTAATTATGATTGTGTTGCACAATCTGAACATGCTTTCTGGGCCATTAGGGGATTTTTGTTTGAAAATGTAAAACAAGAAGCAATTGCTGTTTTATGTTCTTCCTCATTTTTGATTGTGCAAGTCCTTTTAAATAAATCATTTCAAAGCATAGGTCAATTAAAGGGGTCATGTGATGTTGCTAAAAAGAACATTATTTTGTGTATTTGGTGTAATGAAATGTGTTTATGCAGTTTAAGGTAAAAAAAACAACAACACATCATTCCATTCCGTGTGACAGAAATGTTACGCCCCTTACCATACTGTGACGCCGTGTCCCAGCAGAAGCGACAAGACAAAAACATTAAAACCCATTATAAACGAGGCATTTGTTGCATCCAGTGGGGACATAATTACGAATTATAATGACTTATACTGTCTTTTAACGCATTGCGTTGCATCGTGCCGCGTAAACATAAAACCATGTCTGCATTTGTGATCAGAGAAATGACAAACAACAAGCGCTACTCTACACTGCTCGCGTTTGAATAATCAGTGGCAAATTCTTAAAATGAAAACGTACTTACAGTCTGTGAGTCAGAACAGCCGGCATTGTAGTCTACTACCCAAGATCAGGAAACAGTCCTCCATAAAATATGCTGCACACATCTGAATATTTGGGATGAGCTGTTCTGGAACAGTGTTGTAAATACAACTTAACCACTGATTTCTAGTCATGTCCATTTCTGGAAGACCAAACAAAGTATTTTCGCTTTCACAAAGAAACACAGCGTCACACACGGCGGGCTAGAGTGAGGAACAGAGGTGGGTGGGCTTGAGAACGGCGTGTCCGTTGGGCTTGCGGCAACCACATGTGACGACCCCGGGCTGGACTCCGCTTCGTCCACGTGAGTGAAAGCCGATCCGGCGATCACAGCGCAAAGTTGAGTATTTCCTCAGCGACCAGCACGGAACAGCTCTAGGCATGCGAAGCGGTATCGTCCTCTTTTGGAAGGCCAAACAAAGTAGTTTCGCTTTCACAATGAAACACACAGCGCCTTCCACATGGCGCCGGCAACTACACATGAGAATAAAAGTTACTCCTTTGTCTCCTCCCTGCCCCCCCCACCAGTGGAAAAATTTGGGGGGAACATCTTCCCACATTGTGACGTAGACATGTGGGGGCGTGTTTTAGCCGTTTTAGGTAGGCGTGGTTGACCTCTTAAATTTTATAAAGAATATCTCTTGGATTTGAAGACTTTAGTCTTTGCAACTTTTACAGATCTTCTTTATGCACCAAGAGTTTGTAACACTCCAAAGAGAAAGGAAAAATTGAGATTGCATCATATGACCCCTTTAAGTTAAGTTTTGGTACCTCTTTAAAAAAAAAAAAAATTAGCAAATTCATGACAAGTATAATAATTTATTTGCTGTTTCTATCTTGTGAAGTTCCTAGACATTTAAAAAAAACAATTAAAAAAAAAAACATTAAAAAAATATATATATTTTATGAATCTTAAATATTGTTTCTGCTAGATATAATACTGTATACACAAAGCAGCTAATACACATGTATTTCTGAAGAAAATAATAAATAATGCCATTTAATTAACAAATACAGTTCGATTCATCCATAACAAAAAATTTTATCAAAGGTCCGATATGTACAACATATCATGTAGTGTTAGTGTTTCATAGAAACCAGTCCAGTGCTGTACTGCAGCTGTGCTACGTACACACAGGTTCCACTCAGTGCAAACACGGTTACAGTCCAGCTGTACATCCCGTTCTGAGCTCAAACAGCAGAAATGTTGTATTCCTTTATGCCAGAGTTTATACTACGCTCTCCTTGGCCATCGATGTTTGTCTTCGTGCTTGTTTACAGCAAACCACTATCAGAACGATTACAGCAATTACAAAAGCCAGTATAATGAGCGCTGCTCCTCCAATCACAGCCAGTCCATACTCTATGGAAAAGAAAGAGGAATATTAAACAATCATATTTTTACAAAACAGTCTATAATTCATTTTAATGCATTCTATTTAAGTGGAAAGCTTAGTTAGGTGGTGTTATGTTAAAACGGCATTTGATAAACCAGTATAGAAAAGAGCAGTGCACATGCACCATGTAAAATGTAATGGAAAATGATTGGGCAATTTGAAATCCACATAAGACACAGAATTTAAGTTATTGGATGGCTGTTGCTCAAATCCAGCACAAATAACAGTTCTCTGCTAGTTTGCATGGAAGGTCAATGATAAAAGTGTTCATGTTAAAATATATTTTTTTCTTTTATTGTTTTATTTTAAAAATCTAGATTGAAAAGTGTGCCAAGTTCATAAACTTTTGGCCAGAATTTTAAAAATTGAACAAAACGTCCAATTTAATAACATGTAATAATATATAATATATATAGAGAGAGAGAGAGAGAGAGAGAGTATAAGTATTAATATTATCAAAGTATTAATATATCAAAGTATTAATTCATAACGAAAAATTTAATTTTATTAAAAACACATTTTACGTTATGAATTAATACTTTAATAGATTAGTCGATTAAAAAAAAAGCATCATTGATTGAATTTATTTTTTTTTGTTAAATATATTCACAAATCTCAAATCACCAATTATAAATAATGTATCTTTAATAAATAATAGATAATATCATTGACCCTGAAATATTGTGAGTTTGAAAATGTTTGGAGAAACCTGAAAGAACATTCAACAAAAGTTTCAATTTATTGACTCTAAACAATGTAACTCTTTAAATAGTTTTTAAATATTTAAAAATGTTATGTTTTAGTTTAAACAAACCTTATTTTTTTTATACATTTATGAATGAAAGTATTTTTTATTAAATTACTAGATTATATAATGGAAATGGATAGAAACTGATGCTGAAATATTGCGAGTTTGAAAACTCCAGGTGCAGAAACAGAGCTTCCAACACAACTGAATGGAGCCCTGTCGGCCCTGGTCAGTGTGAGTAATGGCAGTGTGTGTCATCCTCCCTCCTCTACTCGGTTAACTGAACCGGCCTCTTCATGCTTAACAACCTTCCCGTTTTCCGTAACACTGCAATTCTAGACAGCTAAATCTTTGAGCAAACGTTGAATCACTTGGAATACTTCAATACTCCTTTGCCGTCTTCCTCGGTCTCTAAAATGGGTGTAACACCCTAGTAAATGTCAAAAGTAAGCGGTCAAGTATTAGATAAACTTACCCTCAATCGGGGTCTTGTGCTCCTGTGGTGAGCACTTGGGGAGGCTCCACTCTCCGACCATCTTGTCTCCTTTACGAGAGGGGATGTATGCCGCCACGCTGAAGCAGTAACTCTGATCCTCATCTAGACTATTAAACTCTGCTTTGCTCTCATCCACAGTTAGACTTTTCTGAAAACAAACCAGCCAACAGGCCATTACAGATTGCAATTCAGAGGGCGTTTAAATAAGAACCGCGTGGCACATAATCTTCAACAGCATCTATAAACGTAATTTGTAAACGTGCTTATACTCACTTTCCCTGTGCTTCCAGCCTTGTTGTATGCAATCTTATACTTGAGATTTTTCTTAAAGACGTCACGGATGTTCAGAGATCTGCCATCTTTGTGCAAAGCCGTGATGGGGTCTTGTATGATCAGCACAACCTTCTTGTTCTCATTCACCTTCAACTTAAACTCAGGTCTTCCAATTATAGCTACATGAAAAAGAAAAAATAATATTAAAGCAACTGCTTTAAACAAAAATTGGTTGAATTTCGAAGGAGGAGGTGTTGGACACTCACTGTCGTTATAAGGACAGAACGTCTTTGAGCTGGTGTATGGGGGCTCCACATAGTCAGAAGACCCCAGCGGAGACTCCGAGAGGACATCAGCAGAATAAACCCCCTTGAATTCTAGTTCATTGGTCAGGTCACACTCGGTCTCAGAGCTTCTAATGCAGTGAGGGTTTCTACCTTTGTCCCTACCAACTCTGCAGAGGAAAATAATGTTGGTTAGAATCCAATCAATACATACTTTGTAAATCACAAAATAACGTTAATGTGAGCAATACAGATCAAGACTAAAGCAAAGCTATGCACTTTAAATGAGATACTTGTGTACTTGCCTTGAAAATTCAACCGTGTATGTGTAGTTGACAGGTTTAGGTCCCCATGTTAGGATTGTTTTGAAATTGTAAGATGACCATGAGACATTTGTTGCTTTGGTAAGCTTGCCCACTTCCAAAGGTGCTAAATAGGACGGAGGACATCAGCCAAATCAATACAGTATGAAACGCATCATGTAGCTTTCATGGTTTCCATTATGAACCAACCTTGAGATACAACAAAACTACATCTAAAGTTCACACTGCTATACTACAATGTGCCATGCCATAATGTAATGTACAGTGCAATAGGATACTACAGGACTACACTACAATACCATGAGTAAACAGTTAATATTTGGATTAGCTGACGGTTTAAAAAAAAAAAACTTACCTGGGGATCCGTTTACGAGCGTAAGCCAGACAAGGAAAAGTGCCGAAAACATTACAGTCTTGCTTTCCATCGTTTGTGATAGCAAACTGTCCAAATTAGGCGTAAAATCTTTAATCCAATTTATCCCTCTGAGGAGCGCGTTTCTCATTTAAATCTCCCAGCAGCCGCCTGTATTTATAGAGTGTGTGCGAGAGCTCTCGCGCTGCCAGCCACAGAGTGGACTCATCATGAGTCATGAATGGCGCTCCGCCCCTTTCTTAACTTTGGGGTTTTTTGTCACTGGCTGGGCATCCATCGTAGCGCGCACCTTATGACCATATATGGTTATCCGGGTACCGGTTTAATGCAGATAATCTACAAACCCAAGCACGTACTTTAAAACATTTGACAAGACGCTTGCCTGTGTTTTTTTTTGCAATGTCATCATGTTATTTTGTCATTAAATTAGTAATTTCTTCTGTTTTTTTAGCTGCTGTTAGACTATGCGTAAGAATTAAGATTAGACATGCATGTATTCAATTTAGTTGTGTTTAACTATCAATCATCCAAACTCTGACATGGGAGATTTATTTGCATTTTAAGGTTTTGTCAGTTGTAATATAAAAGCTACTTTAAAAGTGAAGTTTATTTGACTGTATGCACTATGCATTATCATATGCACTATACAAAGAATCATCATTTCATATTCTAAATTTCCATAGGTTTTCTTAAAAAAGCTTTTTCTTCAGTCAGATGTTCCACTCTTGTGTGCCATCTTGTGGGGAAATTCACTCTTAAGTAACTCTGTGGCAAAGAACATCATACCAGCCCAGCATGATTTGTGTAACCACAGTTCATGTGCCTCTGACTTGAGTTCATTATGAGCAAACAAAATTATAATTCTGGAAACTTCATATGCCTATGGAAATGCTAACCCCTACAAATATGTATTTTTGTGTCAAGCCGGTCACTTGAATTTACAAGACTTAGGACAAAATATTTGAAGGTGGCCCCTTTCTTTCTTTATAAGAGGCCTTGTCGGATCACCCGACTGCCAGGAAAGCGATCTTGGCTGTACTTACTGGTCAAAACCCAAAAAAGGTATTAGATTCACCTTCTTTTCAAAACATTTCATTTTTAAAATCAGATAAGGAGATACAAATGCCACAACTGGCTATGATTGATGGAAATACTTGTGGATAATTAGTCAGATTTAAAACATTTAGCAACTCTGTTAATTTAGATCATGTGTTCTGTGAAGGAAAGATTAACAAAGGAAATAGATGGCAGATGAGATCAATTTTGGCTACAACAAAGAACATTATGAACCTCTGCTTCTTAATAACACAGGCTTTATTGGCTAAAATAAGAAAAGGCTGCTATTGTCTAAAGGTCTCTGCTGTCATACATTCTCACATGTGACAAATAAAATCATCCGTTCAAAGCATAATAACCAGTTAAATGTTCTACTGCTACCAATATTACTCTGAGATGATTCATTCTGTTGATTATTAGGAGGCTACAAAGATAAACTCAATTCTAAATGACAGAAGATGCATTAGTTTATGTTAAGAGTTTACATCCGGTGACCTAAATTTAAATGTTTAGAGTAGTTGCAATGTCAGTTTGTTTATTTATAAGTGATAAACATCTGAAATACTTTAAACTGTTTGAGTTATATTGCAATTTGCTTCCTGTGACTGTTTAATTAAAGTTTAAGTGGAAGTCCAGTCATTCCTAATGCGTGACATATAATATGAGATTGAGGCATCTTGACAGTCACGCACTAGAAAGACATTGGCCAGACAGGGCATATCATAAGAGCATGACATAATGCCATACTTTGAGATGATACAATTTTATGAACATGACAGGACATCGTGGACTTCATATTTGGGGTGAACTGAAAAGTCATGAAATGTAACAGTTTTGTAAATTATTTAAACATTAGTAAAACATTATTAAAACTCGTAATATATATTTATATATATATATATTATATATAATATATATAATATATAATATATATGTGTGTGTGTGTGTGTGTTGTGTGTGTGTGTGTGTGTCTGGGCGCGCGTTTGTGTGACAAATGAGGACACGAATTTGTATAATGACAAAGGTATGACATAGGTATTACAAGGAGAAGGTGACTTTTCAGGACATTACCCCATGTCCCCACTTTTCAAAACGCTTATAAATCACACAGAATGGAGTGTATTGAAAATCTGAAATAGCACAAAGTTTCCTGTAAGGGGTAGGTTTAGGTGAAGGATTGGTGTAGGGCAATAGCACATACAGATTGTACAGTATAAAAACCATTACGCCTATGGGATGTCACCACTTTTCACAAAAACAAACCTGTGTGTGTGTGTGTGTAGTTTATATAGTGTATATATGTATATAATTTTTTTATAAAACTTTCCAGGAAAACACAAGATAAGAATGAAGATTAAAGCCTCAAGATCATCTTTTTTCACAAACTTTTCACAAAGTTAACTTTTTTCCATCAGCTGCCAGTTGACATCAAGTTTAACAAGCTTTCAGTTTCATAACTGTAATTTTTGCAGAAATGATCTTGTCACATGTGTTTCTTTCAATGATTCTCTGTGTTTCCTCGGTTACTTAATTGCTGCATCAAGCAATCTAATAAAAGTATTTTTTATGGTAAACCGATGGTAAAAGATTAAATAGGAACCTTGCATGTGTGAGTACTAATGAATCATTTTAATCTGGGTTGTTAAATACACTGTTTTCAATGCAAGAGATAATAGGAACGATGTTGCCAGAATGAGGCAACTGTGGCGGATGTCCATTACTGTTCACATAATGGAAATAACAGTTCCTTATAATAGGGTGCTTTACAATTTGTCTGATACCACATTAAGAAGAAGGAAATTGAACCAATAATAAAATTCATCTGAAACCGCAACAAAAAAAGAAATCAAATGTTAGGAAATTCAACAGTGATGATTGTGGGCATTGTGTGAAAGTGAAATCTTGCTTCTGACTGGTTGAATGAATGACACTAACCCAACAAACATTCTAGTACCACACATCCTAACCAAAAATATGTATCATAGAATTACATACAATTTTAAATTGTTATAAATTCCAAACTCATAAATACACAATGTGGCTTTCAGTTTCTCAGCTGTTTCAATATAAACTCGAAATTATGTTTGCAAAAAAAAGTACTTTAATTCCCTAATGATAGTATTGGATTCTTTGTTTTTTTTTTAGCTGCTACTAATAGCGCCCAGTTTGGACTATCCCTAATGTTTATATCCAAAATCTTTCTTCTTGTGAGAACTTTCGGCAGTCTGTGTGGATTTTTGATGTCCCTATAATCTGTATTAATCTCTAAATGCTTATGATATTTCATACTAATTTAGATCACTTGTGTGACCAAAGGATGGTTTGAATGGTTTGATTCTATTTTTGAATAACAGAATAAGATTTTACTTAAATACAGAAAGTGTTTAATCACTAGGTTGGAGAGTAGCAAGTTCTCTTTAAAATCTGAATTTGAAACTTCATTTGGTTCTTTTCCCTGTTCCTAGAGATGCAGTAACGTACATAAGAGTGGCAGATATGTGGTGTACAATTTCCATGACTATACCGTTCTCAATGTCTGGTCTCAGTTATTTGGAAGGAGTAAGAATACCAGCCTTTATGGGCCGTCTGACTACCATTTTTGGTCATGGGCCTTATATGGAACTAGAGTGTGACGTGGTTCTGTACAACAGTGTCACAGACTGAAATTTCATCAGCATATCTATAGTACAGTACAAACAAGATTTCCATTATACTACACTGCTTAACTAAAATCATGGGAGAATGAAGCATGTAAGCAGTGAGAGAAATCATAGTCATTAGCCAAAGCTTCCAAAACAAGGTATTTTAAAATAAATCAACAAAAATGTGGCTTGTTGAGGGAAGATATGGAATTACTTTTCAATTGGACATATCATTTTTGCCTGGCAGTAACATGGGTAAAAATATAATTTGATAAGAAACCACCTTAAACCACATCAGGCCTACAATGTTTATGGACAACACTCTTGCAATAATTTAGAAAAATATAGTTCAACTTTCTATGAAACAGACTAGAAGGGAGCTACTTCTCAGAAAGACCAATGTTACGTCACGGCCAGAATTTACTCGAAGCTGCATCACAAAACTGAAGCCTTTTAGAGAAAAATATTGTGCTGTGATGAAATTAAAAGTAAAGCCTTTGGCCAACTACGACTCAATTCAGGTTTAACAAATGAGTCTTTCATTCTGCAGAAAGAGAATGTTCTTGGATAAAAACAGTTTTTGATCGCTTCTATTACTGAATAAAGAAAAAAAAAACATTTATTTTGGGCTTTTGGACTTTTACCAGCGACTGAATGTGAAAAATGCATGTGGGTGAGTTCATTCAGCGAGCACTGAATATTTCTGAAAATTGCTAATGTACTTTTTATTTTCAGTGTTAGTAATATCAGTGTTATATCAGTGTTAGTAATAACATATCAGTGTTAGTAAGCACTATATCCCAGAAAGAGAACAGATCCCAGGTCAATATTTAGGCTGTTTGCCAAGTTAACCCTATATTTTAAGGATTATTAATGAAAAAATAATGTGTCAGAACTTTGAAATGTGTCATCACCGTTCTTTTCCTTTAATGAGTCTCTTGACTAATACCCTACTTGGTAACTTGTCACAATCAGAGAAGTCTACATGTCTTCAGAATGTTTCTAATCAAGTGATGACAGGTCAAATGAAGATCTGACTAAATGCTATGTTTAGAAAGCTGTAAGTTACTCAACCCTCCACTGCTTGTCCTTCCGCTGTGCCCTTTTGTCAACTGCCTAAGGAGGTTGGGCCACAAAGTCTAATCTTAAACTGACTGAAAAATAAAAAAGAGATCAATTTCTATTGTGTAATTTCATGCTGTGAGTTTGTCTCAACAGAGTGCTCTTATGACAGCTCAATAGAACATTCTTAGACACCCCCTGACACTCCCCCTCCCAATCCCACCCCAGGAGACAGGCTTACTAAAACACCCCTCTATGCAGAGGAATTTAACTGTGGAGGGAGTAAATTACTACACCCCAGCTCTAGAAATCCCAGATGTCTCCCAGACTCCAACAAGTCGGCTTCTTATCCAGTATAAACACACTACACAGGCCACACGAGTAACTGATCCGATCAGACTAATACAAAGGATCCCCATCCCTGGTTCAGGCCATTGTTACAGGCTGAGCCATCATCATAATGACCATATGTCTGCGTTTATGATAACAGGAAACAGTGAACACATGGCCAGCCAGAGCATTAGTTCAAATTCAGAGACGCTGAGCGGTTGTCTGTCGTCTACTGGCTCCAGGATATTACTGATTATACCTGTCAGCAGTGCCGGTCTGTTCTCCACACAGTGTTCTTTCCTCTGGATGGGGTTACAGCCGGCTGGTGACTGTCTACAATCTTTACGTCATTTAGCTGTCCAGTGTATGATAAAACATTGTTAGTAAGAGTCTTTACCAGGGTTGTGTGCCATTCAGAATTGAACTGAGAATGCCTTCAACTTCTTCCAGTTCAGTTTCTGAATTTAAACTGAACTAAGAAAACAGAATGTAGCACTGCAATTCAAATGGATCGATAATGAAAAGATTGACTGATGGATGGATGCATGGATGGATGGACTGAAAGGTGAATGGATGGGTGGATGGATGATGGATTGAAAGATGAAAGGTTGGTTGGATGGATGAAAAGATTGACAGATGGATGGATGATGGAAAGATTGACAGATGGATGAATGGATGGATGGATGAAAAGATGAATGAATGGATGGGTGGGATGGATGATGATTGAAAGATGAAAGGTTGGGGGATGGAGGAAAAGATTGACAGAGGGATGGATGAGGAAAGCTTGCAGATGGATGGATGATGGATGGAATGAAAGAGTGGACCGGGATAGAGGATGAAAGGATGGACTGAAATATGAATGGAAGGGTGAATGGATGATGGATTGAAAGATGAAAGGATTGTTGGATGGATGAAAAGATTGAGAGACAGGGGATGGAAAGATTGACAAATGGATGGACGGAAGGATGGAAAGATTGACAGATGGATGGATGATGAAAAGATTGACAGTTGGATAGATGGATAAAAGGATGGACTGAAAAACGGATGAATGGAATATGAATAGAAGGGTGGATGGATGATGGATTGAAAGATGAAAGGATTGTTGGATGGATGAAAAGATTGAGAGATGGAGGATGGAAAGATTGACAAATGGATGGATGGATGATGAAAAGATTGACAGATGGATGAATGGATGGATGGATGATTGAAACATTGACAGATGGATAGATGGATGAAAGGATGGACTGAAAGACGGATGGATGGACTGAAAGATGAATGGATGGGTGGATGGATGATGGATTGAAAGATGAAAGGATGGTTGGATGGATGAAAAGATTGACAGATGAATGGATGATGGAAAGATTGACAGATTGACAGATGGATGGATGGATGGATGATGGATTTAAATATGGATAAATGGATGGATGAAAAGACTGAACGACTGAAAGATGGGTGGATGAATGACTTTTGTTGAATAAACAAAACAGCATGAACTTTCTGGTAAAACTCTCTGCAAAGCGGCGCTAAGCAGTTTTTATCGCTCTCTACAAACATTTACTAGTGTTATCACCAATCATTCAGCTCCACACCAACTCAACTCCACATCCTTCATCTCATATTCTTTAGCAGAATTGATTCATTCCTGTAAAGTACGGTTCCAGTAAGTCTCCAACTATTTGGAAATGAAAATTAAGATACACTGATTTATAATGGAAATATGGGAAACTCCATTCGTTTATATTTAACACACATATAAAGTCAACTATTTAGAACAGGCCAGTAGGAACATCTGTCCTGGCCAGATTGATCAAAACAAATATACAAAAATATAGACATCTAAGAAAGTCCCCTTCTGAGTTTCCCATGCACTCATTGCATTGATCACACACACCCCTGCAGACTGGGAACCATTCCCATTTTACAAATGCTATGATCCGTTAAGGGACTGTTCTTTTAATAGAAAAAAGAAAACATGCAGAACATGGAAGGATAGAAAACTTTGCCCTTTAAATTTATTTTTCTGTATCTTCTCTGAACCTGCAAAACTGTTCTCAGCATGGTTATGTAAGAGCTCACATGACAGCTCACGATGAAAACACAGTCTGGTTCAACCTCCACATTCTACAACATTCCAGCTGACTCTCAGAGATAATGTGGAACTCTGGGCTCATCATCATCAACATTCAGATGAGCCCAAATCACTCGTTGATTAACAATGCACTTTGTTACCGTAAAGAGTATGTTGTGCGGTTTGCATTTTGTAATACATGTGTATGAGTGTGTCTTAACACTTGACTTATCAGTCACTTCCCCTAGTTGTGACTTTTCACACGAATGTCGCGCAGAGTGTTGTTAGCAGATCTATAGCCCTGATTAATAAAGTTATAATGCTGATGCTTATGTACAATGTAAAACTTACTCTTTCCTTTAAAGTGTTAAAACAAAAAGTTGATATGGTTAAGAAAGGATGAATATATGGATGTGACTGGATTTCTCAGAATGTACAGTAGGCCTATGTAGCTACAGTGTGTCTAAAGCAGGGGTGCCCAAACTCAGTCCTGGAGGGCCGGTGTCCTGAAGTGTTTAGCTCCAACCCCAATCAAACACACCTGAACCAGCTAATCAAGCTCTTACTAGGCATACTAGAAACTTGAAGGCAGGTATGTTGTGGCAAGTTGGAGCTAAACTCTGCAGGACACCGGCCCTCCAGGACCGAGTTTGGGCACCCCTGGTCTAAAGCATGTTTCAGTAGAAAGTAAACTTCACAGTTTTGCGTTCTTTTGGGGGAGACATTTATTGCAGAAATTCTAGCTGCTTGCATGCATGAAAGTGGATCATGTCCAGACCAAACGTTTATTTCAAGTAACATTTCTCATTTTCATTTATTTTATCTGGATGTACTAAAATAAATAAAATAAATAATAATAATACTAATGTAAACTGTATAGACATGTAAAAACAACTAATAAACTAATAAAAATGACAAAAACAACAAAATCACTAAAACTTTAACTAAAATTAAAACAAAAACAAAATATAAAAATAAAAGCTATCGTCAATGATACTAAAACAACCCTGATGGTGACCAGAGGCTGTCAAGCTCTAAAAAGATAAAATATCAGCATAAATAACTTATATTCCAACATTTCTGAAGTAAGCCTAATTTGGTGTGAAGAACAGAGTTGTTGTTATTCAGTGAAAAGTCCAGATGTGGATTCCGTTCACTTTCACTGAATGTAGAAAAGCAGCTTGGGCATTCTGCTGTAAATAACTGATTTTGTTAGGGGTGAGATTAAAAAACTGTGATATAACTTTCAAAGTTTTTGTAATCATCATCTGTTGCACTTGAATCAGATTTACTAAAGATTTTATTCAAAGGAAGCTTTCAAGATTATTAAACACGTGATCCACATGCTCTGGCTCACTATGGGTCTCACTGAACAGAGCTGGTATTGTGCAGAGCAGATATATTTGCTGTGTTTTCTCATTCTGAAGTGATGAAATCCCGCTTTGGCTGGAATGTTCATGACTGATTATTCTCACAGTTATCAGCAGTTTTGTGTTGCTTTACTGATAAGTTCAATGCTATTAGTGGCTTCTACCTTCCCTGACCAACTGAAAATCATTCTGTTAGCAAAACATGGTTGTCTCTTTGTGTTAAGATCAATTCTTTCTTTCATAGACCCTGTTTGTACCTTGCTATGTGAGCGCCATCTTTTGGTTGTTATGTATATGCTCGTGCAAATTTCTAATGCAATGGTTATTTTAATAACTTTTTAAGAGACGACCATAAAAAACTTAAATCATGTTAAACTATTCAGGGATTAAAGTTGTTTGCTCTCAGATCTGAGGGCCGGACACTAAGAGGGTGTAATTGTGCCACTATTCAGCAGGTGTCTCTGCAGATTCCCATCACCACAATCAGAGCAAGTAAATGAAATACGGCAGAGATCGTCGCATCTGCATTGCAAAGAAAAGAATTCTCAAAGCAAAGAATTTAAATGCATATAAAAACAGCCAGCTAAAATATATGTGTGGTAAAATAAAATCCTGCAAAAATGTGGTTTGTGTCCAAAAAAAGAGCAAAACTTGCATTTACACTAGCAGTCAAGAGTTCGGGTCAGTCAGATTTTTTAAAGAAATTAATACTTTTATAGAGAAAGGATGCATTAAACTGATCAAAAGTGACAGTAAAGTCATTGATAATGCTACAAAATTGCTTTTTCAATTGATAATAATCCAAATGTTTCTTGAGCAGCAGGTCAGTATTAGAATGATTTCTGAAGCATCATGTGACACTGAAGGCTGGAGCACACAGGAATAAATTACATTTGAAAATATATTAAAATATACGAAAGGTGTATTTTTGAAATTCATAATAGCCTATTTTCAACAATTTAACATTTTTACAGTTTTTACTGTATTTTTGATCAAATAAATACAGCTTTGGTGAGCATAAGTGCAAAAACATTACAAAAATCTTACCCAAATGGTTTGATTGATAGTATAATGTACATGGGCTGAAAGTCAGAAAATCTTTTAATTTCTTAAGCTGTGTAACTTTTGAGCATGCCAGTTTTTTGGCTGATTTCCCCCAAACAACACTTTTAAAACATTGCTTTGTTTATTTCAGTGTTTAGTCCAGCGCAACAAAATTGTTGGGTTTAGGGTTATCTTTTTGTTTGACCAATGGAGGACAAGGGGGATGTTTAGGAAACCCGTTTAGAAACAACCATTTTTGCGCTTCCATTTAGTGCACTGAACTATAGAATAAACTGCGCAGATGGCTGCCCCAAACTCTGTCCTGGAGGGCCGGTGGCCTGCAGAGTTTAGCTCCAACTTGCCTCAACACACCTGCCTTTAAGTTTCTAGTATGTCTAGTAAGAGCTTGATTAGCTGGTTCAGTGTGTTTAATTGGGGTTGGAGCGAAACTCTTCAGGACACCGGCCCTCCAAAACCGAGTTTGGGCACCCCTGGCAAGGGGTAACCTGCTATTAATTTAAAAATAACAATATTTTTATTTTCCATTTTAAAATGGTCATGAGTGCATTTATAATGAGAATTATTTAAAACACAATTAGTCACTTCATTCAATTTATTTCCTCATTATTATACCAAATTCTGGTGTTTGCTTAATGTCCTCTCACTACATTTAACACAGTGTGTCCACAGAGACTTGCCACTCATTCCTATGGGCAAATAAAATGATAAAATATGAAATGTTTTTTAATGGTACAAAAGAGCTTGTTTTTATTAAGAGCAAGACTTAATAATATCTCATATCCAAGCAAGGTTGTTTTTTAATGACACATGCATGTTTCATAAGATTTTAAAGTTGCGTCCCCACTTTTTGTCAACACCGTCAGACAATCAATAAAATGTAATAAAATCAGGGAATATCAGGCAGCTTGTCACGCTAAACTCTTGTCTAAACTGGACCCCCTTGCCACAGTTCACCTCTGCGGAGTACATCAGTGTCAGACAGGCTCTGCTAAGTTTTAGTTTTAGAATATTTTAAATCCTAATGTTAATATTTCCTGTGTTACAGCCATGATATGTCAACACCATCTTTCAATTTCTGAGGAAATTATTTGAAATGTTTAGATAATTTTATTCTCCTGAAACAGGTTCCATTAGCATCTAGCATCAACAGGAAAAAATAAAATGGCTACTACATGAACTCCATTGGTTTTTGTGAAAGAAATGCCAAATTTGTCAACACCGTCAGATGTCACCACCATAAGATTTTGTGTTCCAATGATATATCAAAATACTTAAATATGACTCTTGAATAAAAGCTTTATAAACAATAACATACTCACTGTTTGTTTTGTTTTAATCAGTATTTCGACCGATTCAAGGGTATTTGATAGTTAAAAAAAAATCATTAAACAAATTTCAGGTGTTTTCGTCACCCCCACAGAGTCCGTCAGGATGTGTCAACGCCGTCAGCACTAACTTTCAACTCCGTCAGCTCGTCACCTACCGTCCCGTCAGTTGAATATTTTGATATTTTATATTTGTTGTGGAATTGTTGGTCACATGTGAAAGTGTAATCTGTCTGCTAACACCAGAATGTGTTTTTGAAATGTTAAAAACATCTTGAATGCTGTTAAAGATAAAGCTGAAATTATATTACACAGTCCAAGGTAAAAAAGCACATTTTGTTAAAAAAGAGAAAAGTTGGGAGGTTGTATCAAAGCATAGCTCAGTAGCTTAGTACATATAAGATACATAAATGTAGTTTCATTTATCTGAGTACAAGGTTTTATTTTTTCAATTTTGCACCCTGTTTTGTCCCACTTCTTAAGAATGACTGAGCGAACATCTGACCGGAGAAGCCAAAGGTCATAAACGTAAATATTCAAGTTTAAGCAAACATACTTTAAAGAAACAGTGGAAGCTGTCGTGCACACTGCACTCACAGAAATCCTATCTGATGATTCATAAGCCAAAATCTGTACTGACAACTGTCAGTCGTATCTGTCCAGAGTACAAACCATCACAGTAAGCAGTGAGGGGACAAAGAGAAAGAAGAGTGACGAACAATTTCCAGCCTCTGTCCCTCGGCAGCTGAACGCTGAGAGCAACTCTCTTTGGGCCACGAGTGGAAAGTACTAATCAAAAAACCCAATCCAGCCTCATGTACTTGAAGCCAAGCCTGCTGTGATGTAAAGTGAATTCACATACTGTGTGTAAAGCCTGAATGAGACGACGACTCAAAAGGGTTGGAGATTGCGGAATGCTTGGCAGATGTATAGTCCAGCCTTTGTAACTGAAGAGGAGCAGCTCATGCCACAGGCATTCAAATATTTAAAGTTTCAAGTTACTTCAGTGTTTTCACAGACTGATCTCGTGTTTTCTCTGATACTGACATTTTCAGGCATACATGAGCTCATACGCCTTTATATCATTTATCTGCTTCTTGTTTCACAGCAGAAAAACAGCATTCATGCAAAAATCCCTGATGAAAGCTATAGAAATTACCGTCTAATTCTGCTAAATGCTCTTCCATACAACACAAAAAAAAATCTATCAGGTTCTGTTGAAGTCTTCAGCCCGCAGGGTCGTTGTACATTATTTCTGAACTTCATTCTTAATGTTCATTTGAAATCTCAGCACAGTTTGTTTGTTGCAAGTTCAGTTCAAGTCAATTTATTAAAATGGAGTCATTTAAATAAAACTGGATAACACAATGCACTCTCTTGACAACTCATTCCAATTCAAACAAGATGATGAAAAATGTAATAGGATAGGATTTTTCTATTACTATCATGTTTAGGTTTGAGCAGTCTAATTTCACCATCTTGTATGAGTCAATATAACTCTCGGGTCAGTCTATTATGAAGACCCTAAAGGGACATGGTGATGGTAAAATCAAAAATAAATATCACACACCAAAAAAAAAAATGATTTCAATGTTTTTGTATTCTCTCTCAAAATATTTGCATGCCCCAGACAGAGAAACTCTGCATTATCTTGCAAAACTCTTGTCTTCCCTAATAACTTTGCATTTACTCACAATTTTTTTGTGAATAAATCAATGTAAATATGAGGTGGTAGGAAAACAAACCTTCTTGGGTAAGCACAATAGTTTTGTGAGAGAACGTAAATGTTTTGTGAGAGAACATCAAGTTTCTCGGGGGAACGCAAAGGTTTTGCGAGAGTACACAAAGTATCTCAGGAGGGATGCAATACTTTGGCAAGAGAATGGAAAAATCAAATATTTTTCTAATTTTTATCATTAGGGGCTATATATTCAGTGTATTTAAAGAGTTGATGCATCTACTTTTTAGCCAGGTTATTAAATGAGAATAACAAAAGATGGCCTTTGCTTAGTCCACTTTCTTTAGCCAGATTTTAATGTTACTAAGAAGTTAGGAATTAAATGTTGTACACTAAAACCAGCAGTATACGATCATGTGATCGGTCATCAACAATGACACCCTCATGTCGTATGACCGACTTTTTTTCTGTGGAACGCTAAAGAGGATATTTTGAGGAACCAGGTTTGGTTACCATTGGAAAAACCTTTTCCACAGAAGTCTGCCAAAGAATTTTCAATTTTGATAAAACTATCCCTTTAAGGACAGGGAGCACAACACCAGCACATTTTGGTAGAAATTCTCAACAGCACACACTTGGAAAACCACTAACTTTTTCTGTAATACTCAAGCTCTTCCCAAAGCAGGTAGCAGCTTTGGAACTGCTTATATGGAGTCACATTTGATACAAAGGGAACGTTGCTAGGGGAAACCTGTGCTGTTCTGTCAGACTGTCTAATTGAGTGCTGCATTATCAGAGCCAGATTCCACAGGCGCACAAAGCAGGGATTATTCCCCGTCAGGGTGTTTGCGGGAAGAGGTGGGGGCTTGCTGCTTTTCTCAGTGAACATTTACACCGGCCAGTCCTTGTCCTCCAATCGTCATGACTGCTCGGAAATCAGCCAGACTGTGCTAGATGTGTTCTCACTCTACAGCTCTCGGTTTCCCTCTCCATGCTGACATAAGGCAGCATTCAGACTCGCTCATGCCCCTTTGTCCAAACGCAAGGACTCATCTTTTCCAGGATGGAAGATATAAATCTGGTAGAGTTGATGAATGGCAAATTCATCTGATAAAAAATTAAGTGAAAGCACAGAACAAAAATAAACAAATACATGTAAATATACTGTATAAATGTATAGAAATGTGTGAGAAAACCTACAGATAAACCTGAAAGATTTAATTATATGAAAGAATGAACCTTATTGATTTAATCAGAATGACAACAGACTTGAAAATTAAAAACTTTATAAAAAAAAAAAAAAAGAGCCATTCAACAGGACTGAGGTCTCTATTGAGTATTACTGGCAATAAATACAAGACAGTTGAGAAGAGGGGGATTGATCAAAAAGATAGGAGTTGGTCTAAACAAATACAAAGGCCTGTGGCACAATTTAGCAAGGCGTTGTTTGGTCAAATGACTTAAAAAGCAGGAAGTAAAAAATATACTTGGTAAAACAAACAACAAAAAAAAAAAATCCAACAATCAGAGATTGTAGTTAATATGCCATGAATGTCATTTGACAAACACCTGGACTGCTTCTCTAAACCATTTTGACTTTTAAAAAGGGTCAAACTTTTTTTTTTTTTTTTAAAAAGGGCAAAACAATACCAGAGACTATAGTCTATTGTCTATCTAGCTAATAAAATACTGCATTATCTTAGGAACAATGATATAGGAAATGCTCCTCTTAACATCTGTTTCTTGCCATGTATAAAAAGGCTAGCGAGAGAAAAAAACTACTCGCTCCGTTTATGTGAGGATCCAAAAATATTAATCTGTGCTGTAAGCTTGCAGTTTAATAGTCAATGCCGTGGTTATAGTGGGCTCTGTATTCCTCGTGGCAGTCTGCCTGGTACTCGTCTTGGTATTCAGCCTGGTAGTCGCTGTCGCTGATCTCGGAGCCGTTGGTGCCGGTGCCCTGGCTGCCATTGCTGTGGATGGTGGGTTCGGTGGGGGAGGCGCAGTATTTGGGGTCGTATACCTGTCTGCCCAGCCCGTACACGCTCATGCCCTTCTGAGAGGCCACCTTGTTGGTGCCCATCTGCAGCGAGATGGTGGAGTTGTCCAGTGGCTGGACAGCCACTTTCTGGTCAAAAATATCCCTCCTGGTGCCCGGGGCCAACATGCCAGCCTGAGGAAGAAGAAAAGATGAATAAAGTGAAAACTACATTTGGGAATCCAATTCCTAGAATATCTTAAGGCAAGGGTTGTCCAACCGTGCTCCCAGATGGACAACGTCCCACAGAGTTTTATAGAACCAGCTAACCAAGCATTACTAGAAACTTCTAGGCAAGTATGTTTGGGAGGAAGGAGCAGAACTCTGCAGAACGTTGGCCCACCAGGAGCAGGATACAACAGCCATGTCCAATGGTCTGGTCACTTTAGCGAACCTTCTGCGAAATTTTGTGGTCAGAGTAGGTCCATCGCCAACAGTGTAGGAGATCACTTCCAAACCAAGCTTTAAACTGGCAAATTTGCATGTTAAAAGTTCAACAAACTTGAGTCCAATGTGAAATACGAATGGGGAAATATTTCGCCTCACACGTTTCTCATGTAAAATTAAAGACTACATGGATTCCTATTCACATGACTGTATTTTGTCACCATACAAAGGTATATGTGACCACACCATTACTTTTAACAGGTTACTCTTTACACACTGTTGCACACTCTTACTCTCATGTATGTTTTTTTTTATATGTGAATAAATTCAATCTAAATAAAAATTTAATCTGTTCATCATATAAAGTAATCGTATCTCTTGTGTAGGAGCCATACTTACTATCTTATTTAATTTTTCTATATGTTCACTTATATATTAGTTTGCTGCTATATTGTTAATGTTGTTTATTTCTCTGAGTGTGTGCCCTCTATAGGTGTGAAGGGAAAAATGTTTAAAAGGATATGCCACCCCTGACAGGAGGGGGGGGCGGAGGAGGCAAGGAAGTTGCCGTAGGCGAAGAAGGAGACCGCAAGACCCGAGAAAGTACACGAGACTGGACAGGCAGAGCAGAGAACAAAAGTTTGTTGTTGTGCAGTCATGGAGGAAGATTCTGAAGAATCGATAATGGAGGACAGGTCAGGATTTACGGAGGTATACTCAAGAAAGAAAAACTCAAAACGTAAAAAATCTTCTAAGGACCAGGAAGATAGGGGGGATATGGTGGTAACTACGCAAGATACAATTAAAAACAACAATGAAGCAAAACAGGAAAATCCAAGAGATCAAATTGTACAAAATACTGAGGAGAATGGTTTTAAAGTTATGTTGACATTTGAAAAGAGATCAGGAAAGCATTTGCATCCAATAGGACTATCCAAAGCGATCGATAAAATCATTGGAACAGTTGTTTTGGCTAAATGTTTAGGACAAGGGAGAGTTCTGATAATAGTGAAAGATGTTGGACAAAAAAAAACAAACTACTAAAGATGAAAGAAATGAATGGGGAAAAGATCACATCCAAAGAGATTGGAGTAGATAAGGTTGAAAAGGGGGTAATATATGGAATTCCAACATATATAACCACTGATGAAATTCATGGAAATATAAAAGGAGGGAAAATTGTTAATCTGAGAAGACTGTATAAAAACAAGGAAGGACAACGACAGGAAAGTATGAGTATCTTGCTGACATTTGAATGGAAAATGCCTGAAAAGGTACAAATGGGATATATTAGTTATCCAGTAAGAGTGTATGTCCCAATGCCATTAAGATGTTTTAAATGTCAACGAATTGGACATGTGGCTGCAGTTTGTAGGGGGAAAGTAAGATGTGCAAAATGTGGAGGAGAACACGAATATGACAAATGTACAGAGGTGAATGGACTAAAATGCTGTAACTGCGGTGGTCCTCATAGTGCAGCATATGGGGGATGTGAGGTACAAATTAAAGCAAGAGAAGTTCAAAAATATAAGGCGGAGAATAAAGTCACTTATGCTGAAGCAGTGAAGGTCTGTGGAAGTAAGGAGGACAGGAGGGAAGAGTTAAGGGACAAAATCACACAAGATTCAAGGAACATTGAAAAGGGGAAAACAAAGGAGCCTGAATGTAAACATCAGTGTGCTATAAAAGAAAATGCACTAATAATGACAAAAGAACTTTCTAGCCTTTATTGTAAAGGTAATTAATGTAACTGCTATGCTGCCAAGTAGATCAGCCAAGATAAAAACAATTCTAGAAGCTGCAACAGAGTTTCTAGGGATCTCTGGGATCTCAGTAAACATGATTCATGAGATTCTTACTCGATCAGCAACAGTAGAAGCTTCCCAGGTTTCTGAGTAGCTTAATGGTGATAAGCGTAATACAATGGAATGCAAGGAGCCTCGTAGCAAATGGTCAAGAATTCAAAAAATTTGTATTAGATTTAGAATATATGCCAAATGTTATTTGTGTACAAGAGTCATGGCTCAAGCCAAATTTGCAGTTTGTATTACCAGGATATAAGTCTATTCGGAAGGATAGAGTGGGGAAACAAGGGGGAGGGGTTGTAACATTTATAAAAGAAGGAACTATATATAGGGAATTAAATGAGGTTAAGGATATTGAATGTGTTGTGGTTGAAGTATATTTTAGAGAAGAATCAATTGTGGTATATAATTTTTATAACCCATGTAAGAAGATTTCAATAAACTTGTTTGAAAATATTGAAAAAAGAAATAAGGAATTATGGTGTGGTGATTTTAATGCTCATAATTGGTTATGGGGGAGTAAAAATATAGATCTCAATGGGGAAGTAATAGAACAATTTATGGATGATAGAGGATTAGTATGCTTAAACACAGGAGAAGGTACTAGGTTTAATATAACAGAGAATACGGTATCAAGTATAGATTTAACATTAATATCAAATGGAATGGCTGAAATATGTGAATGGAAAGTAAGTAGTGAGAATACAGTTGGAAGTGATCATTTTACAATTGTATGTAAAATAAATGTAAATAGTAGTAATACAGGGTGTTTTCTGCAAAGAAAATGGATGTATGAGAAAGCAGATTGGAATGCATTTAGCAAGTATTGTGAAACATATAAGGATATAGTAGTAGAAGATTCAGTAGAAACATTTTGCAGCTCTATTACGAATTTAATAATGGAAGCTGCACCTAAATATATACCACAAAGAAATGCAGGACAGAAAAATAAAAATATTCCATGGTGGAAAGAAGAGTGCAGTAAAGCAATAAAAGAAAGAAATAAGGCATTTAAACAACTTAGGAAAAATATGAATATAAGTAATTTGGTAGAATACAAGAAATCAAGAGCTAACACAAGAAGAATAATTAAGAATGCCAAGAGAGAAGGTTGGAGAGAATTTTGTTCTACCATTGGAAAAGATACGCCTATGGATAAAATATGGAACATGTTAAGAAATATGAGTTGGAAAGGGAAAAAGTCAACTCAAATACCAATTTTAATCGAAGAGGATACAGTGGCAGTAACAGATATAAACAAAGCAAACATATTGGGTAAGGTTTTAGAAAAAGCGCATAGAATAGAATTGGGAGAAGAATATGAATTAAGAAGAAGAAATATTTTAGACAAAAATCCAGATATAATGAAGAAGAGAAATAGTAATAATAGTTGTATGGATTCAGAGTTTACTATCACAGAACTGAAAGCAGCACTACAAAAATGTGCCAATACTGCTCCTGGGTGTGACATGGTAAGTTATATAATGATAAAGCATCTGTCAGATAGTGTATTATTAATGATACTTAAGTTATATAATAAAATATGGGTAGAAGGAATACTTCCAAAGATATGGAAGCGAGCTGCAGTAATTCCTATTGTAAAACCAGGAAAAAATCCAACAAACCCAGGAAGTTATCGACCAATTGCTTTAACTTCAAACTTATGTAAATTAATGGAAAAGATTATAGTTCACAGATTATCTTATGAGTTAGAAAAGAAAGGTAAATTATGTAAATATCAGTGTGGATTTAGAGGTAAAAGATCAACTATGGATGCATTAATAAAAGTCAGTAACGAAATAGAGAAGGCAATAAAAATGAAAGAAGTTATGGTAGTAGTATATTTTGATATAGAAAAAGCATACGACACAATATGGAGAGAAGGGTTGTTAATTAAAGCAGCAATGATAGGAATAGATGGTAAAATGTATAATTGGTTATCTCAGTTTTTATTTGAACGAACATTTTTAGTACAAGTAGGAGCGTGCCAGTCATCAGTTTTTAAGGCAGAAAATGGTATTCCACAAGGGAGTGTAATAAGTCCAATTCTTTTTAACATTATGATTAATGATATTTTTGACAATTTAGGATATGGTGTGGGATGTGCGTTATATGCTGATGATGGTGCTATTTGGAAGAGAGGTCGAAATGTACCCCAAGTGATTTCAAGTATGCAAACAGCTATTAAAAAGGTGGAAAAATGGAGTATAGAATGGAGTTTTAAAATGTCAACAAATAAATCATGTTATATGGTGGTCAGTAGGAAAAAAGAAGTTTCTAAAGATATTGAACTACTATTGTATGGAAAACCTTTAGAGCAAGTAAAGGTTTTTAAGTATCTAGGAATTTGGTTAGATGCGAGATATACCTGGAAAAAGCATGTTGAGGAAATAGATAAAAATGCAGGAGGATTTTAAATGTGATGAGGGCAATAGCTGGAAAAGAATGGGGTGCTGAAAAAGAATCAATGTTAACAATATATCAAGCTTTGATAAGATCTATAATAGATTACGGATGCATGATTTATTGTTCAGCATCAGAAACATTATTAAGGAGTCTAGATAGGATACAGTATAGGGCTCTTAGAATATGCTTAGGAGCAACTAAAACAACACCAATCAATGCGTTATTAGTAGAGGCAAATGAAATGCCATTGAGCTTGAGGAGAGTTCAATTGTCTTTGGTATATTGGTTGTCTTTAAAGAGTTATTCTGGAAAACATATAGCTAAAGATATTTTAAATAATTGCTGGGAATACTCAAATAACAAAGGGAGAGGATATGGATGGAATATAAATCAGTTAGCAGAGAAATATCAGATAACAAATATAGAATGTAGTGTGTCACCTGTATGGGGAGAGGTGCCAACATGGATAATTCCTGATGTTAAAATTGATCTAGAGATATTGGATAAGAAAGAGAATGGGAGGAAATGGGTAGTATTAAATATAATGTAAATAAGTATATACAGGAAATATTTTATGCAAGTATGCACATTTATACTGATGGATCTAAAGACCCCAAAACAGGGCTTACAGGAGTAGGAATATATATTCCAGATTTTAAAATATCCATAACTAAAAGATTAACATCTAAATTGTCAATATATACTGTTGAAATGGTTGCTATCATAATAGGACTAACATGGGTAGAGGAAGTAAGACCAGACAGAGTAGTGGTATGCTCTGACTCTGCTTCTGTTTTAACATCATTGATTACTCGGCAATCTTCTAGAGAAGATTTGATGTGTGAAATATTTACATTATTATGGCGTATACAAAGAAAAGGTGTGGTAGTTGGATTCTGCTGGGTGCCAGCACATGTGGAATAGCTGGTAATGAATCTGCTGATGAATTAGCAAAAAATGCTTTAGGAAGAGAAGTAATAGATTTTAATGTTCCTTTAAGTAAATGTGAAATTAAAACTATCATTAAGGAAAATATTATTAAAGAATGGCAGGGTATATGGAATACAGGTAATAAGGGAAGGCATTTATATAATATTAAAAAAATGGTTAATACTAAAAGAAGTGTAAGTGGTAGAAATAGAAAAGAAGAGGTTATTATAACTAGGATGAGACTTGGACACTCGGGATTGAACGCTTCACTGTTCATAACAGGAATACATGAGACTGGTCTATGTGGGAACTGTGGGGAGAAAGAAACAGTGAAGCATGTAATATATAATTGTACAAGGTATGATGAAGAAAGAAATGAATTAATATCATATTTAAACAAAAAAAGTTAAGGTAAACAAGGATTTTGAATATTTATTAGGATATGATTTGAATAGATATAGAGTAGGATACAGGATATTACAAAAATGCATATATACTACTTAAGGATTTAAATATAGAATGCGGATGCTCTATTCTATTCTGGATCTTCAGGAGACCACGGATTTAGTCTGGAGGAGCTGAACACGCAGCGCCAGGTGGAGCCTGGGGAGAAGGAATGGGATGGAGCATCGAATAATTATTTAAGTAGGAATATTTGTGTATATACGTGTGTAAGAACAGGAAAAGCAAAAACAAGGAATAAATTGATAAATAAACCATGACTGCATAACAGCAAAAGTAGGTGGCGATATGCACACAGGATGTAACACGCCAAAAAACGGAAGAAGAAGAAGACAGGAGGGGGGCGCTGGTGCGAGAGCATACAGTCTTTCGACCGTGCGCATGGAGCTAAGATGGCATGGTGCAACAAGCCTGCAATTAGCCTTTAAGTTGTTTGTTTGTTTTATGTTGCAATTCAAGTTAATTTTGGAACAATAAACTTCAGTTATTGTTTGGAACTTCAACAAGCCTTTATGAATCTATTCATGGTGCTTTGCACGCGTCGGAATATTGCATCAACACCTCCCACAGTGGCCAAGAAACAAGGGATAAAATTGGAAAGTTGAAGCATGTTTTTACCAAAACATATGTCGAAAGACTTTGCTTTGAAAATGGAACTTGTGTGAGAAGAGGATTCATTTTGTACTTGAATGGAACCTTTGAGACCGCATAGCATTGGAGACAGCAAACAAAGGAAACTTCTCAAATAGGTATGTGCTTGAGTATACAGTTTGCTGAGCTAATACTGAGTTAAATTTGAATGTTATTGGAAAGACTTTCAAGTTTGATGCTGCAGACAGTGCATGAAATAATTCATTTGATGGAAGAATTCGAAGATCTTTATGTGTGTAATTTTTAAAGAAGAATCAAAGGAAATTTGAAAAAGTGTTGTCTTGGAAAGAGGATATTTGCTTGTTTGAGGCAAAATGGAGGAGTCTGATGTAGAACAATCCCCAAGCTCAGCGCAGAAGGACTTGAATGAGGTTGCTGCTGGTTTAAAAGCCTCCAGAGCAGGCAAGATGGCACATCTTACAAGGCGAATGAATATTGTTAATTCTTTGATGGCTGATTTTGAATATCTGGAAGAAGTAAAGGGGAACATGTTAAAGTTCAGTGAACAGCTTGTTGAATTCAAGTCTCTTCAAGAATCCTATGTTCAAGTGTTAAGTGAGGAGGATAAAGCTGAAGACTTGAAAACCTGGTATGAACCAAGAATGAAGCAGGTTCATATGTTTATTTCTACTGTTGAAAGGTGGATGTCTACTGTTCAAGAACCTGACTCTCAAGCCAGTACTCAACTTTCTTCTGCTCTAAAAGTCATTGATCAAGTAAATGAAGATAATGCCTCAGTGGTTTCGTCTGTGCATAGTAATAGATCTGGCAGGTCCAGCAGATCAAGTTCAAGCAGAACAAGTGTGTCAACATCAACTTCAGCACGTATCTCTGCAGAAGCAGAGAGAGCAGCGTTACTTGCAAAAGCCAATGAACTGCAACGAAAACATGCTATAGAGAAGGAAGAAGAAGAACTTAGAAAGATGAAGGAGGTATGGGAAGTTCAAGCAGAAATTGCAGCCACCACAGCTAAAATTGAGTATCTCAAGAATGCTGAAAACTCTGTAACGAATGACAATGTGGTCACCAAAGGTCCCATGAATGCGTATTGTGAGGAAATGTTGAATAAAACCCCACCAAGTGCTACAAACACACAAGAAGTGAGGCCAAAAAAGGCTGTTCATGCACAACTCTCTACAGCACCAACAGCACAAAGTGTGACTGTGACTTCAAGACATTCTTATCCAAAGAACAGTAATGCAGTTCAACAACCCACTACTGTGAATACTGATTCCAAATCATCAGTACAAATCTCTCATTCAGCTAGAACAAGTAGAGAATCATCTTCATCTAGTAACATTCAAGGGCCTGATCTTGCTACAATTCTTCAAAGACAAAACAACCTGACAGACATGCTTGTGAAACAACAACTTATTTCCACCTTACCAAGGGGAGAACTTCCCATTTTTACTGGAGATGTTCTGCAGTACAAGACATTCCTTCAATCTTTTGAGCACATCATAGAAAGTAAAACTGATGACAATGAAGACAGATTGCACTTTCTCATTCAGTATACAAGAGGGCTACCACAGGAACTTGTAAGAAGCTGCCAACACATGTCTCCGAGCAGAGGCTACCAAAAGGCAAAGCAGCTGTTGAAAGAACACTTTGGTAATGAATATAGGATTTCATGTGCTTATATCGAGAAAGCACTTTCCTGGCCTTCAATTAAATCAGAAGATCCAAAAGCTTTACAAGCCTTCGCATTGTTTCTTAGAAGCTGCTGCAATGGCATGGAAGACTTGGAGTTCATGGAAGAACTGGACACAGTCGCTAATATGAGGAGTATCGCTTTCAAGCTCCCATACAAGCTCAGAGAGAGATGGCGTTCAAAGGCATTCGGGTTACAAGAACAAAGGAGTCACAAGGTAAAGATGGTAGATCTTGTCAGCTTTATTGAAAAACAAGCTAACATTGTCTCAGACCCAATATTTGGTGATATCCAAGACTCAAGCCCAAGTAAAGGAAAGCCCAAAATGCTAGTGAAACCCAAATCCAAAAGCAGTTTTGCCACCAATGTGCAAGTAAAACCACCACAGACACCAACTAAGGGGTCACCACCACCATCATGCCTTTACTGTAACAATGGACATGGATTAATGTCATGCTTGCAGTTTGGAAAGCAGCCACACAGGGAAAATATAAACTTCATAAGACAGAATGGAATCTGCTTCGGGTGCTTAACCAAAGAAGGACATGTGAGTAAAGACTGCACAAAGCATCTTACCTGCACCATATGCAACAAACAGCATCCAAGTGTACTACACATCAAACCACTGGAATCATCCAGAAAACTAAAGAAAGCGCCTGTGAGTAGCACACAGGTATCTCTTAAAGATGGTAAGCATACTGGAGTCAGAAAAACACAGAGCTACACAGAGTGCCTGCTGTCGATTGTACCAGTACAGATTAAAAGTTCAAAAGGAAGTAAGATTCTGCACACATATGCCTTTCTTGATCCTGGAAGTTCGGCAAGCTTCTGTACAGAGGATCTTATGAGGAAACTCAACATTACTGGAAGAAAGACTAACATTCTTCTTCAAACGATGAGCCAGGATAAGTCTGTGCCTTCTTATATTGTCAGTGGGTTGGAAGTTTCTTCACTAGAAGAAAATTACTTTATTCCATTGCCTGAAATCTACACACAACAGAGCATGCCCGTTGACACCTCTAACATTCCCACAAAGGAAGAACTGTCTAAATGGCCTTACCTGAATAAGGTACAGATTCTTAGGATTCCAGCCAAGGTGGAGCTGCTGATTGGAAGCAACACTCCCAAAGCCATTGAACCTTGGGAAGTCATTAATATCCAAGGGGATGGGCCATATGCAGTTAAGACCCTGCTAGGGTGGGTTGTTAATGGTCCTTTACAAGGCAAAGCCACAGCAAACAGGTATAGCTGTGATGTTGTTGTTGTAAACAGAATTTCTGTCTCAAACCTAGAAGAAATGTTGAAACAACAATACAATCATGATTTCAATGAGAGGTCAAGAGAAGACAAGGCTGAAATGTCTGTAGAAGACAAAAGATTCATCAAGATTGCGGAAGAATCAATCAAGTTGAAAGATGGACATTACACTCTTGATTTACCCTTTAGGAAGGAGGACACAATATTGCCCAACAATTACCAAGTGGCAGAACAGCGACTTCAAAGTCTAAAAAGAAAGTTCAAGAGGAATGAACAATTCAAAACCGACTATACTGAATTTCTAACTGAAGTCATAAATAAGGGCTATGCTGAAGTAGTACCGCAACAAGAGTTGAAAAGAACAGATGGTAAATTATGGTACATCCCTCATCACTGTGTATACCATCCACAAAAACGGACCATAAGAGTTGTCTTTGACTGTGGTGCTACCTTTCAAGGTAAATCCCTCAACGCAGAACTTCTACAGGGTCCTGATTTAACCAGCACACTTTTCGATGTCCTCACCAGATTTCGCCAAGAACCTGTAGCAGTTATGACCGACATCAAAGCAATGTTCCATCAGGTCAGAGTGTCAAAGGCAGATGTTGACATTTTGCGATTCCTCTGGTGGCCAGATGGTGATGCCAGTATGCCTGCTGTGGAACACAGAATGCTAGTACATCTTTTTGGGGCAGTGTCATCCCCCAGTTGTGCTAACTTTGCTCTAAGACAAACAGTCAAAGATAACAATGACTGTTTTAGATCTGAGGTAATAAGCACTGTTGAAAACAACTTCTATTGTTTAAAGTCACTTCCAACAGAGCTTGACGCAGTAGAGATGGTGAAAGACCTTACATCTCTCTGTCAAACAGGAGGATTCCATCTCACAAAATGGGTGAGTAACAGTCGCACTGTGCTTGCACATATTCCAAAGGAAGACAGAGCTCAGAATGTAAAGGAGTTGGATCTCGATAGGGAAAGGCTTCCCCCTGAAAGAGCACTTGGATTGTTGTGGTGCGTGGAGAATGACATGTTTAAGTTCAATATCACTTTTAAGTGCAGATCCCACACCCGAAGAGACTTGCTGTCAGTTGTAAGCTCCATATATGATCCACTTGGATTTGAGTCCATTTACTCTACCTGCAAAATTGCTTCTCCAAGATCTCTGTAGGAACAAATGTGGTTGGAATGAGGAAATACCTCAAGCTGCAGTGGGAAAGTGGACAAAGTGGATAAAGGATCTTGATGAGATACAAGATTTCAGGGTGCCACGATGTGTAAAACCAATTGGTTTCAGAACACAGAAGCAAGCTGAGCTGCATCATTTCTCTGATGTCAGTGAGCAAGGATATGGCACAGTGAGTTACTTGAGACTGACTGATGATATGCACACTGTACATGTGTCTTTCATGTTGGGAAAAGCCAGGGTTGCTCCGCTTAAGCAAGTGACAATTCCACGTCTAGAACTGACAAGCTGTTTTTTTTTTTTTTTTTTGTTTTTTTTTTTTTTTTTTTTCCTTTTTTATTTACAGCGTTAGCAGTCAGAGTGGATGTTATGCTAAGGAAAGCATTGGAGCTAGATCTCAAAAGCTCAACATTTTGGACTGATAAGTCAGTCAGTACTGAAATACATCGCAAATGAGAATGCACGATTCCGCACATTTGTCGCAAATAGGATCTCTGTTATCAGAGAAAACACTGATGTAACACAGTGGAAATTTATCAGAACCAAGCAGAACCCGGCAGACTTGGCATCAAGAAGGGTGAGTGCCAGCACATTGGTAAAGTGCAGAGAGTGGATCCATGGACAAGTCTTTCTATGGAAGAAAGAAGAGGAATGGCCTAAAGAGTCCCCGGTAACTGTGTCACTCTCACTTGATGATGTTGAAGTTAAAAGAAACACCACTGTGTACAGTATTGTCCTTAAAGTCAAGGAAAATCCTACCAGCCAACTACTTAATTACTTTTCAAGTTGGACAAAGCTAAAGATAGCAGTAGCATGGTTCTTAAATTTCAAGAATGTCCTTCGATTGCTTAGTGGAAAAAGGAAAGAAATCCAGGTAGCCTGCATGAATAAGGACACCAAAAACCCAAACAAGGTATGTGACAAATTGAAAGCATTCAAGACATCACTTGGAGCACAATCCATAAGCTTGGATGATCTCTTGAAAGCAGAAAAGGCTATTGTCGAGTTTTACCAGAAACAAAGGTATGCAGAAGAAATGTCAAGAATTGAAAAGGCATCAGTTGTTGGAAAGTGCTTGAATCGGTTCAGCAGCTTGTACAAGCTAGATCCTGTGATGGATGATGGAGTTTAAGGGTTGGAGGAAGGTTAAACAAGTCTGCAATGCCTGAGGAGACAAAGCGACCAATAATACTCCCAAAAGATCTTCACATCTCAACGCTTATCCTTCAGCACATACATGAGCAGCTCGGACATGCTGGCAGAAATCATGTTCTCTCACAACTGAGAAAGAAATATTGGATTATAAATACCAATTCTGCAGCCCGCAAAGTTCTGTCTAGATGTGTGGTGTGTAAGCGTGTAAGGGGAAAAATTGGAGAGCAGAAGATGGCAGACCTACCTAAGGAAAGACTACAATCAGAATCAGAATCAGAATCAGAATGAGCTTTATTACCAGGTATGTTACACATACGAGGAATTTGTTTTCGTGACAGAGGCATCCACAGTGTAACAGAATGACAGTGAAACAACAAAAAAAAACACAGAAAATAAAAAATAGAAAAATAGAACAAGTAAATAAGGAATAAAAATATATAAATTGACAATTGTGGGTGCAGGTATATTACAATAGACAGTTTTTTGTATGTTACAGGTACTGTATCTTATGTGCAAATTTGAGGTGTAGGCTAAGTATGAGTGTTAGATAAATAAGTGTATTGGTGAATAAATAGTGTGTTCCATGGTTATTGTCAAGTGTTCATGAGATGATTGCCTGAGGGAAGAAACTGTTCCGGTGTCTGGTCGTTCTGGTGCTCAGTGCTCCGTAGCGTCGACCAGATGGCAACAGTTCAAGAGGGAGTGTGCTGGATGTGAGGGATACAGAGTGATTCTGCCAGCCCTTTTGCACACTCTGGATAAGTACAGTTCTTGGAAAGAAGGGAGGGTTGCACCAATGATTCACTCAGCAGTCCGGACTACACTCTGTAGTCTTCTGAGGTCAGATTTGGTAGCTGAGCTGACCCAGACAGTTATTGAAGTGCAGAGGAAGGATTCAATGATAGCAGAGTAGAACAGTTTCCCCAGCAGCTCCGGTGGCCGGTTGAACTTCCTTCTCAGCTGATTTGTTTGGGTGTTTTGTGTGGTTAGCGAAGGAAGTAAAACCTCTGCTGGGCCTTTTTCACAATGGAGTCAAAGTGAGTGTCCCACTTCAGGTCCTGAGAAATAGTGGTGCCCAGGAACCTGAATGAATCCACTGCAGCCACAGTGCTGTCCATAATGGTGAGTGAAGGGAGAGCAGGGGGGTTCCTCCTGAAATCCACAATCATCTCCACTTTTTTGAGCATGTTCAGCTCCAGGTTGAGTTGACTGCACCAGACAGCCAGCTGCTCAAACCTCTTGTCTGTAAGCAGACTTGTCACAGTCCTGGATGAGGCCAATAAGTGTGGTGTCATCTGCAAACTTAAGGAGATTGACAGAGGGGTCTTTAGACGTGCAGTCATTGGTGTACAGGGAGAAGAGCAGTGGAGAGAGAACACAACCCTGAGGAGCCCCAGTGCTGATCGTACGGGTGCTGGATGGGTATTTTCCCAGCCTCACTAGCTGCTGACTGTCTGTCAGGAAGCTGTTGATACACTGACAGACGGAGGTGGGCACGGAAAGCTGAGTTAGTTTAGGCAGGAGGAGGTTTGGGATGATAGTGTTAAAGGACGAGCTGAAGTCCACAAACAGGATCCTAACATAAGTCCCTGGTCTGTCTAGATGCTGCAGAACATAATGCAGTCCCATGTTTATTGCATCGTCCACAGACCTGTTTGCTCTATAGGAAAACTGAATAGGATTCAGCAAGGGTCCAGTGATGTCCTTCAGGTGGGCCAGCACCCGTCTTTCAAAAGACTTCATGACCACATACGTTAGAGCCACAGGTCTGTAGTCATTAAATCCTGTAATTTTGGGTTTCTTTGGGACGGGATGATGGTGGAGCGTTTGAAGCATGAAGGGACCTCGCACAGCTCCAGTGATCTGTTGAAGATCAGTGTGAAGATGGGGGCCAGCTGGTCAGCACAGGATTTCAGACAGGCTGGTGTAACACAATCTGGGCCTGGTGCTTTTTTCATTTTCTGCTTCCGGAAGACCTGGCGCAACTCTTCTTCGCTGATCTGAATTGCAGATGTCGGGGAGAGGGGGGTTGCTGGAGGTGTAAATAGTTGTGTGGAGAGGTGTTCAGGGCGTCTTTTCAAACCTGCAGTAGAACTCATTAATATCGTCTGCCAGTTGTTGATTCTCCACAGTGCTGGGGGGTGGTGTCTTGTAGTTGGTGATTTCTTTTAGACTTTTTCACACTGATGCAGAGTCACTGGAAGAGAATTGAATCCTTATTTTTTCAGAATAATTCCTCTTGCCACTCTGATCTCCTTTTCCAGTGTGTAATTAGCCTGTTGATACAAGACATTGCCCCCCTTCCTGTAAGCATATTTTTGGCCTGACGGAGCTGTCTGAGTTCTGCAGTGAACCATGGTTTTTCATTGTTGTAAGTTAAATGAGTCCTGGTAAGGATGTACATAAGTCTTCACAGAAACTGATATAAGATGTTAAAGTCTCTGTGAGCTCGTCTAGATCGGTGGCAGCAGATTCAAAAACTCTCCAATCAGTGAAGTCAAAACAAGCTTGAAAATCCTGCTCTGCTTCATTAGTCCATCTTTTTACGGTCCTTAATACAGGTTTAGCAGTTTCTGCCTGTAGGTCGGGATTAGATGAACTAAACAGTGATCAGAGAGCCCCAAAGCTGCCCGTGGGACAGAGTGATATGCATTCTTTATTGTGGTGTAACAGTGATCCAATATATTACTGTCTCTGGTGGGACATGTGTTGTGCTGTCTGTATTTTGGCAGTTCATGTGTGTGAGGTTTGCTTTATTAAAGTCCCAGAGAATGATTAAAACACAGTCCGGGTGTTGTTGCTTTGTCTCTGTGATCAGATCAGCGAGTTCCTGTAAAGCTGAGCTCATGTGTGCTTGCAGAGAAATGTAAATACTGACGAGAATGAAAGAGCAAAACTACCGTGGTGAGTAGAAAGGCTTACAGTTAATGAAAAGCACTTCTAGATCTGAAAAGCACATCTTCTTTAACACAGTTACATCTGTACACCACCTCTCATTGATGTAAAAGCATGTCCCGCCACCGCGCGATTTCCCTGTTGATTCTGTGTCGCGGTCCGCTCTGAACAGCTGAAAACCCGGCAGACTCAACGCGCTGTCCGGAAAGGTGTCTTTCAGCCAGGTTTCCATGAAACACAGAGCAACAGAGTTTGAAAAATCCTTATTTATTCAGGAGAGCAGGAGAAGTTCATCCATTTTGTTGGGTAGAGAGCGGAGATTCGCCAGATGGATGCTAGGCAACGGCGTTCTGAATCTGCGCTGTCTGAGCTTCACGAGCGCGCCGGCTCGCTTCCCCTGTCTGTGCGTCCTGAAGCTCTTGATCAGCGCCGCAGCTCCCCCGAAAACAATGTCCAGCAAAACATCAGAATATTAAAAAATGGTGAAATATCTGGTGGTGTGTACTGCCGAATGTCCAGGAATTTGTCTCTGGTGAAACTGATTGCAGGGATATAACTAAGACAGGACAAACTAACAAAAACATAAAAACAACTGCGGAGCACGCCACGGAGGCAGCCATCAGCGTCGGCGCCATCTTACAGAATCTTACAGAATACAAGCTGATCTTCCACCTTTTAGCAATGTTGGAGTTGACTACTTTGGACCTTTCGAGACAAAAAGAGGTAGAAGTCAAGTAAAAAGGTACGGAGTCATTTTCACATGCATGACAAGCAGAGCAGTTCACCTAGAAATGGCTCACTCACTGACCACAGATTCTTGCATTGACGCTTTAAGACGATTCATAGCCAGAAGAGGTCAAGTGCTGCATATTCGATCTGATAATGGAACTAACCTGGTGGGTGCAAAAAGAGAGTTACATAATTCACTTTCAGACTGGAACCAAAGCACAATCCAGAAGGCAATGCTCCAGAAAGGAATTCAGTGGACGTTTAATCCTCCAGGAGCCTCACATCATGGGGGAGTATGGGAGAGACTCATTCGTATGGTGAGGCAGATCTTATGCTCTACTTTGCAACACCACACCCTTGATGATGAAGAATTACAAACATTCTTTTGTGAGGTAGAATCAATCTTGAATAGTCGTCCCATTACCACATTGTCTGATGACCATCATGATCTTGAACCTTTGACACCAAATCACATTCTTCTGCTAAAGTCTAGCCCTGCTTTACCCCCTGGACTGTTTCAGAAGTCAGATGTATACATCAGACGTCGATGGAGGCAAGTACAATTTTTAGCTGACCTGTTTTGGAAGAGGTGGTCCCAAGAGTACTTACCATTACTACAGGAACGACAAAAATGGTTTACTGCTAAAAGAGGACTGCAGAAGGGAGATATTGTCCTAGTTGTGGACAGTTCAGCACCTCGTGGATCGTGGCCTATTGGAAGAGTAACAGAAGTTTTACCTGATTCCAAAGGACTCATAAGAACTGTTAAACTTAAGACAAAGACTGGTTTCTTGGAAAGACCTATTACCAAACTTTGCCTGCTGTTAGAAGATGCAGAAAACTAGAACTGAATCTTAAAACGACTGGATGAAGATTAAAAGATGAGTATTATTTCTCCTTGTATATGCATATTTGGCTCCGTTTACATTTAATTTATTGTAATTGATGCTTAAACCCTCAATTAGGGGCCGGGTGTAGGAGCCATACTTACTATCTTATTAAATGTTTCTATATGTTCACTTATATATTAGTTTGCTGCTATATTGTTAATGTTGTTTATTTCTCTGAGTGTGTGCCCTCTATAGGTGTGAAGGGAAAAATGTTTAAAAGGATATGCCACCCCTGACAGGAGGGGGGCGCTGGTGCGAGAGCATACAGTCTTTCGACCGTGCGCATGGAGCTAAGATGGCATGGTGCAACAAGCCTGCAATTAGCCTTTAAGTTGTTTGTTTGTTTTATGTTGCAATTCAAGTTAATTTTGGAACAATAAACTTCAGTTATTGTTTGGAACTTCAACAAGCCTTTATGAATCTATTCATGGTGCTTTGCACGCGTCGGAATATTGCATCAGCACCTCCCACAGTGGCCAAGAAACAAGGGATAAAATTGGAAAGTTGAAGCATGTTTTTACCAATACATCTTGATAAGACTTTGAGTAAACAGCTTTTTAGATGGAAGGTTTAGTTACCTGGACGTTCGGCCGAGAAAATGAACCTTCATATTTAATTACAAACATCTTAGTTTGCTTTTCAAAGATGAAGTCTTATGGGTTTAGAATGACATGAGGTAGAAGTCAGAACTGACATTTTTGGGTGAATTATTCCTTTAAATACACACTCACCTGGCTTGCTCCTTTATTAGTGCCCATCTGCAGGCTGATTGTGGTTTGGTCAAAAGGCTTGTCTGCTTGAGTCTTTGGGTCATACAGATGTCTCCTGGTGCCATAAGCGGTCATCCCAGCCTGACTAGCGCATTTATTTGTCCCCATCTAGCCATTGTAAAAAAAACAAAGGATGAGTGAGGGAATCTTACTGAAGACATCCCAAGAAAAAAAAAAAAAGTGTTTTTAAAAGGTTTCCTAAAGCAACAACACATAGGACGTTCCTCACCTGCAGTCCAATCACGCATTGACCAGCCTTCAATTTCTCATCATCAAAGTTGCGGGTTTGTTTGTCCGCATACTTTATGCCGATGTCAACTTTTGTGTCCATACCTTTAGTTTTTGCCTTGGAATGAAAGAACGAAAGTGGCATTATACCAGCAACTCCTGGATATAAACCTTCTTTTATAATCTCCATTAAATATGTTTTGCACAGAACTCACCATGCTGGCTAGAGCAAGAAGTGTGGTTTGGACTTGAGTCATGTTCCCATTCTCAAACAGATCATTGGCCTCAAAGCTGTCATTAGGCTTCAGACCAGAAGCAAGAATAAGATGGCTTTGATGACGTTGCCAGGTTCTCAAGCTTCAGTGCAAAAGAATAAGACAGTAGCCTTTGCGATTGCTATTTTTAAATAGGAATAAAAACGGACTGAAAATGTAGAAAAAAAAAAAAAAAAACTAAAACACATAAAACATTGAAACAATGCAATACATAAACAGGTCTTCCTTACCTTGTGCCAGTTAAGTTTGGAGTGGTTGATTTTCTTAATGGAGCCAGGCTGGAGTTTATTAATGAGCCTATGAGAAATACCAAATATTACATCTTCTAGGAGAGACTCAACTTACAGTACATGGTCTGATTTTGCATTGCACACTACCGTTTAAATGTTTAGGGTCAGTAATTATTATTATTTTTTTTTTAAGTCCACAAGAATATTAATATTAAATACAGTTGAAGTCAAAAGTTTACATAAACCTTGCAGAATCTACAAAATGTTAATTATTTTACCAAAACAAGAGGGATCGTACAAAATGCATGTTATCGTTTATTTAGTACGGAATAGTTTCAACTCAGGGACTCATATGCAACTACTACAGAAGGCTCAAAGGCTTACTGATGCTCCAGAAGGAAAAACCATGCATTAAAGGGACAGTTCACCCAAAAATGAAAATTCTGTCATTAATTACTCACCCTCATGTTGTTCCAAACCCGTAAGACCTCAGTTCATCTTCAGAACACAATTAAGATATTTTTGATGAAACATGAGGGCTCTCTGACCCTCCAATAGACAGCAAGGTAACTACCACGTCCAAGGTCCAGAAAAGTACCCAGATGATCAACAGAGTAGTCCGTGTGACGTCAGTGGTTCAACTGTAAACTTACGAAGCTAGAGATACTTTGTTTGCACAAGAAACAACAAAAATAAATACAACTTTATGGCACTTTTCGAAAAAAGGATTAGTAGCTGCTAAACACTTAAGAGAATTTGAGATCAGGTGTAACAATTGACTTATTTTGTGTGCGGGGAAACATGTTACTTATCTTCTGTAAGCCTCTGAATAGGGCAAGTACATAAATGAAAAAAATATGAGATTTAGGCCAAATAAGAAAAAAATGTACACGTCTCCATCTGTTCAAAAGTTTTTCGATCTTGCATGGTTTTTCCTTCTGAGAGCAGTCTGGTGAGCGTGTGAACCTTCTGGTGTTAGTCGATATGAGTACCTCAGTTGTCCCTCCGGGTGGAAACGAGGATCTCCAAACCTACAGTCTTGTGCGAAAGGGCATCACAAAGACAGAAAAATGCTTGGAAAACCAAAGAATTTGTGGGACCTGAAGGATTTTTCTGAAGAACAGCAGGCAGTTTAACTGTTCACAGGACAAAACGAAGGGGCTCACACACAACTAAAATAAAAAAACAAAACAACAACAGCTGGGATCATTCAGGTAACAAAACAGTAGGATGTAAGAACAAGTGGATTTGTAAACTTGAATGGGGTCATTTTTATAAAGTCAACTATTATTTTCTCTTGTGGAAAATATATTTTATGTGAAATATCTGATTCAGGCCAGTACTAAATAAAAAAATAACATGCAATTTGGTAGCTTATTGTTGGTAAATAATTTAACATGTTGCAGATTCGAAAGGCGGGGGGGGTTGTACCTTTGTCCTCAATGGATAACGTTTTCAACATTGATAATAAGGAATGTTTCTTGAGCCGCAAAAGGAACTGAAAGACTGCGAATAATGACTGGAGAAAATTCAGCTTTGCCATCACAAAAATAAATGACTAAATTAATGTATACATTAATAAAAGTATTAAACTAGAATAGAAAAACAAAACAAATTTATTTGAAATTGTATCTTTAACAATATAACTGTTTTTACTGTATTTTTGATCAAATAAATGCATCCTTTGTAAGCATAAATGACTTTAAAAATATTTAATCTTTTAAAAGATAGGTGTATGCCAAGATTACATCATGTCACAACATTGCTTCCCATTAAAAGGCTCAAAAGGAACATGGTGGAAAGTTTTCTTAAGGGCAACAGCAAACAAAAGAAGGTGTGGCCGCCAGTCTAGGTGGTTATAATATGAGCAACACATGGTTTAAGCTTGGCAGAACTTCTTTGTTGTTGTTTTTTTGCATCTCATGCCTGAATATTAAAATCACCCCACATTTTGGCGTGTTGTCAGGTTTCAATAAACAAGACAAAAGGTTACAGGTGGGCTGAAAGTCATTATTTAGAGCCAAACAAACACTCAGCCATCTGCGCTCCAATGTTTTGAGCTCCTAATCAAGCTGAAACACACATCATGCTCATAGACTCACTCGCACAGTATGACTCCATCCTTCAATCCCATCTGGAAATTTTCTCCGATTGGCATGCCCGTTACATCTTCAATCCAGTTCCTGAGCTCCTCCTCCTTCTGCAGGTCATACTTCTGAGCAATCTACAGGGACCAGAAATAGAGACTGAAAACTCTTGCTTCCTTAAACAGTTTTTCCATATGTAATCCAAGGCCTGCCATACAAAGACACATTTATTCCAACAGGTCTCCATTCTTTCCTTAAAGTAAATTTGGGGGTTTTAGAAACAGTACGAGACAATGTCATATTTCAATTGCACACCTTTTTCCACTTACATGATATAATGAAAAGTAAAGTACCACTAGATGCGTTCACTGGTGAACCTAAATAACTGTCTGGAACTGAGAACATGTGCATGCAACTCACATGGAAACTTTTGCAGAGTTTCAAATCATGAATTCATAAACTTCCAAAACAAAGGGGTTTTTGAGCATGCAGGTACGGTCATGTTTTAAGGTTAGCTTTGGAGACCATCTCCTCTTCATCTCTACGTATTCTGTGCAAGACTAGAGCCAAGTGCAGTAAGATGGACAGGAAATTACAAAGCATTGCCCCATCTGTGAACTCTGGCTTCAGAAGCAGATCCAGACACCTGTCAGACCCCATTACTGCCATTCCGCAAACAGAAAGATATTGAAAGAGCTTATCTTGCCTGCAAAAAAAAAAACCTCCAACGATGGGTAAATGTATAAATAACGTATAAATACAAATAACGTACATCATGTTTGAATAGAAAGGTAGTCTTTCCTTTCATTGTCACTTTAAGGTTAATTTCCTTCAACAGGTCTGGTCTTGAATCAATTGTAAATGAATTGCAAAACCTATTCCATCAACCAAACAAATGAGGATTGGCTCCTAACTTCAACTGAATGACATGCTGAATGTCTGAGGATCCAAAGAGGTGACAGGTTGGAGCATGTCTGTTTTACTGACAATTCTGTTGTCCCCTTTAAGAAATGTATGACAATTGGGAAGTTTCCTGTGTATAACAATTTTTTACAGACCTTAACATTCATAAAAACACTTTCAAAAGGCACAAAGCTTTGACTGGCCCTTTTAGAAATTCTTCATTATAAGTGGACAAATAGAGCATAACAGTGGCTGCCCCTTGATTCAAGAGGCATGTTTTTACATTCATGTTCTCCACAGGCATTTCATTCAATTCTTTAATAAACTGTCCGAAGCCATGAACCAAACCAATCAACTATAACACTACAAACTTTGATTTAAGGTAAAAAGAACACTTAAAAGTGCAAAAAGATGTTACTGCAGAACAATAATAACTTGATTTGGTTTCGAAACGAAATGCAAAAGCGCCTGTTTGGCAATATTTTGGATTTTGAAAAGCCTGTTGACTTTTGCCGTTTATCTAAGGTGATTTTGGAAGTTTTTTTAAACATTCGTTTCTTATTTAATTGGTTCCACATTGTTTGTCTGTTTTTACTTTTATTTAACTACACTGATCCATTTATTTATTTTATTTGAAGCGTGGTGGGGGGGCTAATAAACGTTATATGTTTCTTACTTATTTGGTTATATATTATACATGTTTACTTATTTCCAGTTTTGTATACCTATTAAACTTTATTCAAGTTATTTGTTATTTTATATTAGGCATAGCTTGCCCTATAACGGTGTATTTTTATTTGTTTTGTTAATAAAAGTTCTGTGTTCTATATATACACTAAAGTGAGTTTGACGTTGTATTTTGTTGTTGCATTCAAGCGACGCCGAACTGCCGTTAATTCAAAAGTGAAAGTAAAATGCGCACGGTGCTTTTAAGCTATTTAAAAGCGAAGGAAAGCAGGGAAAATTCAAACAAACTAAAAATGAACAATTGCTTTACTCTGAATTGCCGCTATTTGAAAGTGAAAGTAAAATGGGCACACCACTTTTATAAGCGAGGAAAAGAGGGAATGCCCCGCCCCCATGGTGATACCAGTATTACCGGTGTTGTCACACGTTGATTAACCGGTGGAAAAATTTCCTCACCGTCACAACCCTACAGCCAAGTCTCTTTTGCCTTCATTTCCAGGCACAGCGATTTCCTACATTGGTGGATTACTAGTAGTACTTTAATGGGATTTCGGCAATTAAACTTTTTACATTTTAAAATTTAAATCTGAAAATCACATCAACACATAAATCACAGGAGCTTCAAATAAACATTTATACATTCTTCTTCGAAATCATTCTACCTAAAAAGAAAACGAAAGGGATTTTCACTTTGGGTACACAAGTGTTGTGCTCTACATCCTGTTGTGATCATTTACTTCAGCTGTCTGTCAACATTAGGACAACATGAAATGGGTCTGTGACAGAAACAACAGTAAATCAGAGCAGGGCGGTCAAAATGGCTGAAAAACTAAATTCGAATTTTGTACTTAAATATTATCAAAATTCAAATTATATTATAATTTAAAATGCATAATTTCAGGTAGGTCAAAGAAAAGATTTTGGCTTTTCTCTCCTGAGGCCATTAATTATAGTTAAGTTGCTTAAACAACTATAAACAAAACAGCATCATGTACGCATGCATAGTTTAATACAAAGGGCCGAAAGTCAATCACAGAGTACATTTTTCATTTAAAAACATGAGTTGCAGTGGGATGGGGAAAACCCCCCGCCATAAAGTCTCGAGATATGTTTTTTCAAAGTTGAACTTGCATTAATTTTACATGGCTTTCTAAACATGCAGCTCTTTTGTGCGAGACACGAGTGCAACGGTGATAGATCTCCCTCTAGAAATTGTGATAAATATGCGTTCTGTGTGAACGGCTTGGTTTCAGTTTTGATGTAAACAAGATCTTCTCCGCATTGATGTTCTCTTTTCCCACAATATTTGTAATTAACAACGCAGCAGCAACTGGATAGGCTAACAAAAACATTAAAACGCAATGACACTTACATAGTTATCGCATCTCGTGCGTCAGCGATTAGGCTACCTCCTTAACGCACATAAAATTCGAATGCAATTTTTTTGCATTCGAATGTGGATATTTATTTTAAATTCGACGAATATTCGAAATTCTAATTTTTTTTTTACAGCCCTAAATCAGAGGGCCTTCCACGTGTCACTGTGAGTACAGCCATCATTCTTTAAAAGGTCTCCTGGTAGATATAAATGAACAACAGATTGATGACAAGCAGAACTTGAATTGAGACCATATACCCCATTATTAACGTGCTATTGTAAAGTTTCCTTGAACACAGAAAACAAAAGAGAGATAGTCATCACTTATCACACAATGCCTCAGGTGTCACAGTTAACAATGTGGACATCCTTCAACACCACAGCATAACACAACCCACAGAATACACTGAAAACAAACCTCACCAGAGCAGGACAAAGCTGAAAACAGTCAACCTGTATGTTTCCTCCCATCTCACTTTACAACAAAACTACCCTTGAGAGCTGACGGACACATCCTGTGCCTTTATATGTTGCTTTTCACAGCAACCCCAAACACTTTCCAATCAATCAAGCTATTTATGACAGTGTAAAGATGGCAAATCAAATTACTTTTGCCTTTAAAAATGAGAGATGCCCAATATAAAGGTACCATATTGGTTATCAGACGTTATTAAGGTTTAAGTTCACCATATTAGTCAATATTGGATCATTTAAGCTCAATTTCCCTAATTTCACATTTAGATTACTTTTGTATCATCTAACTCTAACTTACTTAAATGTAATCTACACAAAACCTCAATTAACATTCATCTTTTTCATACTATACTTTATAATGTTGTGATGCCTAAATTTACTTGGTGCATTTAAAACCAGAGAGATTATAGTATTTTTTAATTTTTCATTTAATTGTTGTGGAACTGTTATAATGGGCATAACAAAAATATTTATTGGCATTGGCCATATTTAATTCAGGTGCACCCCGAGTTTAAGTATCTTCTCAACTTCTCATAATACTCAGAGTTTCAGAGGATTCAAGCACCAGAACCATTACAATGGAAGAGAGAAATTACTTTAAAGCAACAGTATACAGTATTCACCAGAGAGTATTTGCTTGAATAAAACAAGATATTTTGTCTGACTTGCAAAAGTCCCAATAATATAAAGGGCCAACAAAAAGTGTGGAGGCCCAAAAGAAGGTTCAAAAACCACATGCAGCAGCTTAGGTTGATGAGCGCAACAAGATCTCCCATGAATCCCTCTCAGAGTCCTTTATCATCTCTGGGTGCTCTGCAACTAGGATATCGGTGGCGTCTTCACATTCAACTGTCCACTTGCAATTTTCTGCACAATAGAGCTTGTGTTCCTGAATGTGTACTAGAGCATTTAAGGAAAAGGAAGGAAAAAACATGTAGGAGTGCATTGGTACATTCTCTGACATTCAGATAGAGCACATCGGCCCAGAGCAGAGAGTGAACTTCCTAAAGACCGAGAAAACAGGGAGAACATCTGTATTTGGCCATGTGAGAACAACATGTTGGGAGTTCTGCTGGCCTCATGGACAAAATCATGCGGGGGGCAAAAACAGTACATAAAAAAAAGAAACACTTGCAGGAAGTACATAAGGAATTCAGCCAGGTATACATATTGAAAGGGTCCTGTCTGAGCCCGACCAATATATCGTTTTGCCGATATATCACCAAAGATATTAGCCCTGTCCCGATAAATCGGTATCGGGCGAATATGCCGCCGATATAATTTTTTTTTTTACAGAACATAGAACGCAGATAAAATGTTTGAAATGGTGTAATTTAGGGATGGAACGATTACCGGTTTTACGATAAAATGCCCTGACGGTTAGTATTACCGTTTAACATTTAATTATCATCAAACCCGTGTTTGATTATCGCAATTTTGAAAACTTCCGGTAAATCCTGTCCACCAGCACACATCACTCTGACCGCAGAAGCAGCATGCAATTTCTTGTTGTTTTTTTTTTTGCACGAGACGAAATGGCGGAAGGCAGTGACAGCGCTCGGGAGATTTTTCAGCCATCTAAGAGTACCAAATCGGTGGTCTGGTTGTATTTTGGCTTTTACAAGAGTCCTGAAGGCAATTTAATCGAGGACGGTCACCCTGTCTGCTGATCTTGCAAGAAGAAAGTCGCTGCAAAAGGGGGAAACGCATCAAATTTGCTCAGCCATCATTGTGACCAGCACCCACTCTTATATAGCGAATGCACCTCAATACCAAAAATTATAAATATTATACTAATACAAAAAATATTGATAAGAGATTAAATATTTTGTTATCTCACTTGTAATTAACACAAAGCTTCCGTGAAGAAAAGTTCTCAGCAAGTGGCTTTGAGCCAAGACGAACGAACGTTCAAACTATAAGGTTGACATTTAAGGGATAATGTATTGTATATTCATAGTTAACTTATTACACAGATTTTTTTTGTTTACCTATAATAATATATAAATACGGGGATATGAAATATTGAATTGAGATTAATGTTTTGAAATCTTATAAATCCATTTTGAACAGTGTACAAAACAATCGTCAGGATAATATGATCACTACAGCAAAATTATAGTAGTATTAATACTAAATTCCTCTGATTTCATTTTCAATACAATCAAAAACTGAGGCGCAAGACGGCAAGCTGCATTTGAATGAAACGAGAGAGAGTGCGTCTGCGCCTCTGCGGTGATGCAAGAGACATGGGGCGAATTCCAAACAGAAGTGAGCATCCCTATGCCCTACTCCCTTCGAAGGGCAGAGCCCTTGAAGTGTGTTCTTTGAAGGGTGCAGGGCATTACTGTCTCGCATAAGCGTTTGAAACTCCTTTGGCGAAGGGAATGACTGACCAAATGTTACCTTGACAACGCTGCGTGTGCGTGCAGCATTCAGCACTCCATCAGCTGTTGCAAATAATTATTTCTTCTTATTATTATTTTATTTGAATATTGTCTAATTGTGTCTTATTTACTATTAAACGTTTTCAAACTAAACTTGCTTACACTACCGTCTTAAATCATATTTCTATCACTGACGAAAAATATGTTGTCTTACAATAATTTATTGGGGGGGGGGGGAACCTATTCTATTTATGTTTGTATGTGAACTCGAAATCAAACCCAACTTTGCTTTAAAAAGACATCACAAGATCTCTTAACCGAAGATCACATGATCACAAACGAAAATCCATTGTGTATGTACAGTGGGGATAAGCAAAAAAGTATTTAGTCAGCCACCAATTGTGCAAATTCTCCCACTTAAAAAGATGAGAGGCCTGTAATTTTCATCATAGAGTTTCATCATTTCAACTATGAGAGACAAAATGAGAAAATCACATTGTTAGGATTTTTCAAGAATTAATTGGTAAATTCCTCGGTAAAATAAGTATTTGGTCACCTACAAACAAGCAAGATTTCTGGCTCTCACAGACCTGTAACTTCTTCTTTAAGAGGCTTCTCTGTCCTCCACTGGTTACCTGTATTAATGGCATCTTTTTGAACTCGTTATCAGTATAAAAGATATCTGTCCACAACCTCAAACAGTCACTCCAAACTCCACCATGGCCAAGATTAAATAGCTGTCAAAGGACACCAGAAACAAATTGTAGACCTGCACCAGGCTGGGAAAACTGAATCTGCAATAGGTAAGCAGCTTGGTGTGAAGAAATCAACTGTGGGAGCAATTATTAGAAAATGGAAGACATACAAGACCACTGATAATCTCCCTCGATCTGGGGCTCCATGCAAGATCTCACCCCGTGGGGTCAAAATGATCAGAAGAACTGTGAGCAAAATCCCAGAACCACACAGGGGGACCTAGTGAATGACCTGCAGAGAGCTGGACCAAAGTAACAAAGGCTACCATCAGTAACACACTGCGCCGCCAGGGACTCAAATCCTGCAGTGCCAGACGTGTCCCCCTGCTTAAGCCAGTACATGTCCAGGCCCGTCTGAAGTTTGCTAGAGAGCATTTGGATGATCCAGAAGAGGATTGGAAGAATGTCATATGGTCAGATGAAACCAAAATATAACTTTTTGGTAAAACTCAACTTGTCGTGTTTGGAGTAGAAAGAATGCTGAGTTGCATCCAAAAGACACCATACCTACTGTGAAGCATGGGTGGAAACATCATGCTTTGGGGCTGTTTTTTCTGCAAAGGGACCAGGACGACTGTTCCTTGTAAACGAAAGAATGAATGGGGCCATTGTATCGTGAGATTTTGAGTGAAAACTCCTTCCATCAGCAAGGGCATTGAAGATGAAACATGGTTGGGATCTTTTAGCATGACAATGATCCCAAACACACCGCCCGGGCAACGAGGAGTGGCTTCGTAAGAAGCAGTTCAAGGTCCTGGAGTGGCCTAGCCAGTCTCCAGATCTCAACCCCATAGAAAATCTTTGGAGGGAGTTGAAAATCCGTGTTGCCCAGCGACAGCCCCAAAACATTACTGCTCTAGAGGAGATCTGCATGGAGGAATGGGCCAAAATACCAGCAACAGTGTTTGAAAACCTTGTGAAGACTTACAGAAATGTTTGACCTCTGTCATTGCCAAGAAAGGGTATATAAAGTATTGAGATGAAATTGTTATTGACCAAATACTTATTTTCCACCATAATTTGCAAATAAATTCTTTAAAAATCCTACAATGTGATTTTCTGGATTTTTTTTTTTTCTCATTTTGTCTCTCATAGTTGAGGTATACCTATGATGAAAATTACAGGCCTCTCTCATCTTTTTAAGTGGAGAACTTGCACAATTGGTGGCTGACTAAATACTTTTTTTCCGTACCCACTGTATGTGTGTGTATATATATATATATGTATGTATATATATATATATGTATGTGATTTATTATTATTAGGGCTTCATTTTAATGTTAATTTAATGTTTTTGCTAAAAAAAAAAGTGCATATAGCTGCTAATTGTATTTGTTTGTTTGTTATTTTCCAAATTCAAACTTCCTGAATGTTTTCAGTGTGTGTATCAGTGAGTTGAACGTTTTTTCCTCTATTTTACAAAACCGTATAATTTGAATACTTGAAACTTTGTCACTATAATCGTGATTATGACATTTTCAATCACGGTACATCTCTTATTGTAATTACTTTGTTTGTCCAGCAGAGCACGCTCCATTGTTTGCTACTGGCGACCTGGATGAAACGCTTTAAAGCATAAGTCTATGGAAAACCATTGAAACTCTGAACGGCCATATCTCCGTAACGGCGCGGCGAATTGAGTGTACGTTTAGAGGCCCTCTTTCGAATGAGACCACCGCCGCGTCGATAGCCCCCGTGTTTCGGGAGTTACGGGTGGTTAAATTCACAGACCGGCGCCGACCGATCTAGCGATCCCAGGGGGCTACCGACGCGTGGAGGGTGGTGTTCGAGAGGGCTCCTCGAGATGAAGGGATCTCCCGAATTTGGTGGAGATTCGCCGGCGCGTTCGCAAGATAGTGTCACCAGTCAACACTTTCACTTCAGTAAGGAGGTCTCTTGTTCAGCGCAGGCAGCTCAAGCGTGTCTTATCTAACCGCAAGTGCCCGCGAAGTGAACTTCACAGGATATTCCGCCATGATTCCAGTTCGAAGCGAGCGTATATGTTCCATTAAAGTGTGCGAGACGTGAATTTTATATTGTATTTATTTACAGAGGTTTATTATGTCACACTTCACACTTCTCTATTAAGTTTCGTCTGTGTGTGAAGACAGTATCGCAAATCCGTGAATGAATATTCCGAAGTAAAAATAAACTTCAACGGAATAAAGTTGAAAGGAATTTAATTGAATTAAAGTTGAATAAACTTCAACTTTACTGTTCAGTGCACTGAGGTCAGACTCATTTTGAATAAAGTTTATAGTTAAATGCCCTGCCTCCATCATTACGTATCTTTTGTCAACGTCCATTATAAAGTGTTTGATCACGCACATTGGTGATCATGCAAAAAACTTATATATATATATTATATATATATTATATTAATATATATATGTATATGTATATTAATATTATTGTATATGTATATGTTATGTGGTATAATGTATAGATATTATATATATGTATATATATATATTATGTATGTATATGTTATTATTGTTATATTTGTTATATGTTATGTCTATGTATATGTATATGTATATGTATATATGTATATATGTATATGTATATATATATACACTGTATATAGATATATATATATACTATAGATAATATATATATATATATAATATCATATATTTATCACATATTATATATATAACACACACACACCTGTTTATGTATAATACTGTATCTATAGTTAGTAAACATTAAGATGTTTGGAGACCCTCGAATGGGAAAGTGTTCAAACTTTTGATTGGTACTGTACTATAATATACACAAATAATATCGGCCGATATATTGATATCGGCCGATTTTTTTACTCCCTAATATCGGTATCTGCCCCATAAAACCCATATCGGTCGGGCTCTAGTCCTGTCTACAATCCAGTTACACATTTGCTGGAGGAAAGAGCTCTAAAAAAAAAAAAGAGCTAATGCTGTGAGAGGCCCTGGTGAACAGCACCGCTGTTTCTGCTGATCAATTAATCACCCTGTTTACTCTGGAAATGTCCAGCAGACCAAATAATGTGGCAGCAAGTTCTCGGATGTATATACAGACTACAAGAAATGTTTGCATAACAACTTGCCCACTAGTCCACTACACATTGAAACAATGGAAAGCAAGGAGAACAGTCTACTCTGCATTTATATGTGAATTTACACTACAGTTCAAACCATTTTGGTAAAGTATTGGCTTTAATCAGCAAGGATGCATTAAATTGCTCACAAGTTTCCAGTAATAATAATGTTTGATGTAAGATTTCTATTTCAAATAATTGACTATTCAAAGAATCCTGAAAAATATGAATCTTGGTTTCCACAAAAATATTAAGCAGCACAACTGTTTTCAACATTGGTAAGAATAAGAAATGTTTCTTGAGCGGCAAATCAGCATATTAGAATTATTTATAAAGAATTAGCCTATATGTGACACTAAAGACTGGAGTAATGATGCTGAAAATTCAGCTTTGCATCACAGAAATAAATTAAATATTTTAAAACATAAAAACACTATTTTATACCGCAATAGTATTTCACAATATTGTTGCTTTACTGTATTTTGATCAAATAAATGCTGGATTGATGGAAGATACTTTTTTTTCAAAAACAAAGTAATAAATAATAATAAAAAAAAAAATCTTAAGAGACCCCAAATTTTTGAACCGCATGCATTTGTGGTAATTTCATGTCTCTTGTATCACTCCATGGTCTCTCTTTTTCCTCACATTATAAAATAATTCCATCTCAAAACAATGTGTCACTCTAAGATACTTTATATATTTTATGTGCTGTACAATATATTCTACGCATTTAAATTAAAACATGACTGCAAATCAGTAAATTGTGATTTCAAATGTTGACAATGAAACATTTAATGAAAAGTGTTACAAAATCAGAGACATTCCTGCCAAGACAGCCAAATCAAGTAACTGTCAATTATTAAATATGAGTTTAAGTAAACTACCTTCAAACACACAGAATATATTATGTCAGTAATGAAGTGTCCTACAGTAAGCGCTCTTCAGACATTTGCATGGTGCAATTGAAGTGCTAATGAAATCAGCTGGGGTCAAATGTCCTCACACCTCTGCAGATGGCACAGGATTCAAGGAAGCATCACCCCACTGCAGTTTACATTGTTTATTCACCCTCCCACTCATTCTGACTAAACACACATTCATAATGAGATACATGGTGTGATGGAACTACTGCTGAATAGATTTAAAATGACCAACCGCAGACACTAGAGGGATGCGTTTTCGGTGTGCTTTTCGATGTGATAAACCAATTAAAACAACGAGGAAGCTTGTAGCCTAATGGTTAAAGATCTTGGCTAATAAAAAGGCTGCAGGTTCAAGCCTAGCTGTGTGAATGTACAATTGATGTCCTTGAGCGAGACCTTTCATCTCCGATGCACCAGATGGACTGTCATTAGTAGCCTATAGGTCACTTTGCATGGGGGAAAACATATGGCATTAAATAAAATACTATACTTTCTAGAACTATAGGCTATGTTTGGGGCCTACACAGTTTTATAGACTTTTAATGTAAGAAGTTATGCTACGTTTGTGACAATAATGCACAGAATGGAATCTAAACATGAAGAAATAATGATAATAAAAAAGAATAAAGAAAACATCAGTCACTGCAGATGGGGCGCATTGCATTCAGTAGAAAAACCTCAGTGTGAGGTTTTAACTCTCCTGAGAAAACCCCCGTTTGTGTGTGAGTTGGCTACAACATTAAAAATCCATTTGACAACGAACCATTTTTTTTCAAATAGGTACTACAGAGGTTTTAACAAAAAAAGTAGGTGAAATTCAGTTATACAGCCATACTAGTTTAAATATCGTCCTTTAAAAACGAAACTACGTTTTAAAATCACAGATGCTGCACGCGCATCACCTCGACTAAAGTTTCCATAACACATCTCCACACAAAGCAGAACAAATTACATCGCTAACCTCACTAAACCTTTATTACACACACACACACACACACACACACACACAACACACACACACACACACACACACACACACCCCGTCGCTTATTTAGGCGGATAATGTCATTGTTTAATTGGTTTTACTGCTGTTTTTTTGCGTTTCTCTGTACCGAGAGCGGCAGCCTCGCTGCTTTCTCTCAAACTGGAGCTCCACCCAGAACTCAACAAAAGACCCCATGACCCACCAACACACCAGGCAAGCTATATCAGCCAGAATAACACACGGTAAACTTCATTGGCAGTGATAAAATGTAAGGTTTTGTGCCTTAAAAATGACAAACAGCATCTCAACATGGCGTGAAAAGCGAAACGCGTCGCGCGCATAAAAAAAAAGAAAGTTTCATTCATTGATAAATCGGTTAGTGCAACATGAAACACGGATTATTATTTCCTACTTTCTACGTGCAAAAATATGAGCCTTCGTCTTTTATAAGCAAAAAAAAAGGATACATCGACCCTAAAACCAAAATCTCAGAAGTATCAAATCACAGGAATCAGTTGAAAGGGAAACAATGGCTTTCTCTGAAAACCCACAGAGTGCATTTGGCCATCAGAAGTACGTTTAGTACTAAATTATATGCGGCGTTTTTGTTTCTGAACCTGCCTGTGCTGTCTGAAATGCTAGGCAGTTCATTCTAAAGTGAAACAGTTAACAGTTACACTTTCATGCATTTGAATTCAAGCATTTCAGTGCAATACAAGAAACATTAAACGCCACTTCGTCGTTTAACCGGCGTTAAAGTACACAGACTGTAAAATCATTCAAACCTTACCTTACTTCTCACTTCAGCAGATAAACCATATGCAGGGCCCTTGTTGAACTGAGTCATTGTCTTTTATTTCACGTCGATTCGCACCAAAGAAATATTCAGGAATCCCCCGGTTTCTAATTTGGCTCCTCTTGTTCGAGAAAAGATGCTTTGCACAGATACGTGAGTTTAGGCTAGTCAAATATGACAGCCGATTGCCCCAGCTGAGCGGATGCACTGAACTCTTTCTGTTCAGCAAAGTAATTAAAGAGCAGCAGAAGGTCTGAGCTTGAGCGAATTTACGAATTCTACTACGGCGAAGACTTAAGTTGTGAATATTAATTAGGTTGCGTGACGCAACATAGTGTACCTTCCTGATTGGCTAAAAGGCAGACGTTAGCGACAAAGCAACGTCTGCTGACTCTGTTAATATTCATAGCCTAGCCCTCACCGTAGTACGAATTCTTGTAATTATGAATTCCTTCAAAATATATTAAAACATAATTATAAAATACAAATTAATGATATGTAACGAACATAATCATTTAAATAAAACAAATACAGAAACACTTAAAAATAATATGTTCGTTGAAAGCCCTGTTCGTGATGGTACTTTTATTAGTGCTAGTGGTCAAAACAATCAAATATCATTCATCGTGAATTTATTATCACCATTTGCATATTTAGGATATTTAACACATGCTGAATAAATATCTGGAGGTCGAGGCCTTGATTTTATTACTTTTTCAGCCTCCTCACCATGTGTTTCCTGAGCCTCTGTGTCCCGGGACACTGCTGTCCATTAACAGGAAACAACAATAAAGACCCAATGCCAGAAAGAATTCATCCAATATATTAAGCACATTTCTTTTGAATTCCTCCTTGGTCATTTTTGGGTTCAGCATTCAATGCCACATCATGTTATACCTTAATTACTGATATTTTATATTTGTTGTGGAATTGTTGGTCACATGTGAAAGTGTAATCTGTCTGCTAACACCAGAATGTGTTTTGAAATGTTAAAAACTTACTGAATGCTGTTAAAGATAAAGCTGAAATTATATTACACAGTCCAAGTAAAAAAAAAAAAGCACATTTTGTTAAAAAATAGAAAAGTTGGGAGGTTGTATCAAAGCATAGCTCAGTAGCTTAGTACATATAAGATACATAAATGTAGTTTCATTTGTCTTGTGGCCACAGGGTTTTTATGTTTTTACTTTTGCGTGACACAAAACATAAAAGTATAACAAATATTAAATCTCATCACCCGTCTCAGAATGACTATGTCTTTCACTTCTGAAGACGAAAGATGTTGTGTCAGTGCAGACATACAAAACTGTTTCCAGCCACCCTGATTTATAATGAAAATGGAAAGTACCATCATGCTTCAAGACTTGCAATTAATTAAAGACAAGTCAAAACATGCATTCTAATGATATGGTGGGCTCCTGTTTAGCCCATCACTATAGTGATCAAACAAAGAAACTGTCGGAAAACAAGGTGTGTTTGCCATTGTAAGTGATTGTTCCCAGACTTTTGGTTTAAGACAGGACAAGCACAAGACCTATTTCCACTTCATAACAGTGCTGTGGTTAACCCCGAGTAATACTATTAATATTTGCATATGGGTTAGTAGTATCACATTTATATCAGTAATGCAAGCCAATTTCCACCACATAAGAAAACAACAAACATGCTTTGGTAAATCATAATTATGAGATAGAAAGTCTAAAGTAGCTTTTTATGCAATAATGACTTATTTCAGTCTTCATAATTATGACTATGTTAGAAATTCAAGCTTATAATTAATTTTTTTAAATATCATTAAAGTATGACATCTCATAATTTCGACTTTGTCATAGTTATGACTCATAAATTTGACTGTCACATCTTCTGTCAAAATTTAGTTTTTTTTTCATAAGTCTTTTTATCTCATAATTTCAGCCTTTTATGTCATAATTATGATTATGATTTTCTTATGTGGTTGAAAAGGGATTTCATAGTAACAGAAGAGCATTTGGCATACATACTCAATGGTTATAAATGGATTAATATGTTTAAAGTCATTATAGTATCTTATCAGGATATGTTTGCAGTCTTCCAGTAAATCAACAGGTTACACGAAAACCATTCATATTTCACTCAACGAGACGATGTTTTGTCAGCAACAGAAATTCCCCATGTTCCTGTGTCTCCAGTAAAAGTGTCTGGAGTGTTAATTTCACTTAGCCTCTGCAGCAAGCACTGGGTTTGCTATTAGTTTCCATTGTCCTATTATAACCCAGAGCTGATAAAGTGAAAAGAATATATTCTATTGCAATACACATTTAGGTACAAGAACATCCATTTTATTTTCCATGAGCAGGACTCTTCTGGGGCGAACGGTTCATCAAACAGGAATGCCTCGTTGTTCCATCCCTGAGGCACAACATGCAGACAGACTCAACAACAACAACAACAACAACAACAACTGTGCTTTAGATGGGGATGGGATGTTATTCCTGAAGCTGCAGGGCAAGACTAACCGCTCTGCCCTAAACTTGCTCCATTATGCCTCTAAATACAAGAAACCCCTGCAGTGTTACTGTTGGAGTTATTTTAAATAAGGTTAGGGTTTAATTTGTTTGGTAATAGATCTGGTTTAAGCTGAAGGTCAGGCTGAGGATTCAGGAAATTGAGGACAACAGGGCTGCCCTTGCTAAATAAGCGACATTCATTTACTAATAGTGTCCTTGTTCGGACATTATCAACCACCCTCTCCTGGTCTAACACAAGCTCTTTTGCTACCATGAAGAGAAAAAGTTAGCCAGTTGGACATCTCACTCCATCTAGTGGTTCCTCTATGCCATGAAGTTCATTTAGGATTCAGATATATAAAATCACACTGGGCAGCTGCATACAAGGGAAGGCACTTACTGAGTTAATGTGGAGAGGGAGAAGGCTGTTGGATTTGCATTCGCAATCTCTCCGCCATCCTCCCCTAGATGAACACCTGAGATTCACAGATCTCTTTAACCCTCCATTTATCCTCGTGTCCAGCTGTGTTCATGTACACTCTCCATGGCCAGTTCAGCATGGGTCTTTCGTAACGGAAAGGGTAAGTCTGATCATGCATTATATGTTGACTTAATTATTTTTTCAAGGATGCATGCAGTCATTTCATAGTCACCGAGAAGCAGGACAGATTGAGCTGTTGCAAGAGAAAATGAATTTGCTTGAATCAATGAATCTGACAAAGAAAATGATAAAGATAGCATGTCCAACTGCTTGGTTACCTGATTATTTGGCTCTTTTACTCCTACTGTGCAATATAAAGTGTACATACACAATTACATTGCATTTCTCCTCTTTTCTAGTTTGCCTCCAAATCTAGTTGTCAAATACACCTGGCAATGTATATTACAAGCATTGTTGGCTCCTTGACAGATTGGTTTTGTTCCTCTTTTGTGAGTCACTTCAGATAAAAGCATGTTCTAATGTAACTGTACATTTCAGAGAAACAGTAGAATTCAAATCTGACAAGGTCATGCCGGCTTGACTTCCTTCCTCCTACTATCAGTTACTAAAAGCACTGAAGTTTGATGCCTTTTTCAAGGGTACGAGGACAAAGCAGGGGAGTGGTCGTGTCCCAATGGACCATAACAATGCCACATTGATCACACGCATTGATTTCCTGCTGTTTCATTTCGATCGGTGTCCATTCTGCAGAAATGTATAGCCGTAAGTAACATGTACAGGCTCCCCTCAGCCAGGATAGAAGTTAGTGTATGCAGCACAAACCCACACAATCGGCTGTTTCCTACGGCACGCCGAGATCTCTGGGACTCGGATGCATTTCAGACTGCACAAAAGCCACGCGTGGCTCCTATAAATCACGGATGGAGCAATCTGAGACGTGTTTGTGTCGGCTGACCTCTGGACGGCTGTGTCAGCAGCACATATGCAAATGCTTCTGTATACTGGGGGACTTGGCAGTAGAGAGGTACTGCGGCAGCTCAGGTGATGACTGGGGCTTTTATGCTCGCAACTGGTCTGGAGTAAGAAACATTTGATTTTGTTAAAGAGTGCTGTGGAGTGGGGGTGGGGGGATAATTATGTGTTTGTTAATGGGAGAATTATTGCTGAACATTCGCCGCCGTCTGGCTCTCGTCTCCTTCTTTCTCTAGGGCTCAGCAGGCATGGAGCCTCTCAGCCTGCAGGTGCTGATGGTTGTAACAGGGAGCTTCTTGGGCTTCCAGTGGCTGTTCCACAGAGGTAGCCCTTGGGTGTCTGAGAAGCTCTGCAAAGGCTTCCTGAGGCTCAGCCCTACACAAAGGACAGAGTGGAACTCCAGGTGTCAGATTTATCTTCTAAAAGCACGTGTTTTATTATGCACTCTTAACTAAAGTTGGAAGATCTATAAACTCTCACTGTTGTGTTTTTTTTTCTCAAAGGGCCGTCTCAACAGTACATGCCTTGGTTGTGGGACTTTTCTGTCTCTACATATATATCTTGGATGAACCTATCCAGAAAGACCCAGTCTGGTGAGGATTTGAAGATGTAATCCTTTACAAATGTGGCGGCGCAAATTGTTATGCAACATAGTGTAGTTTCTCTCTAGAAAGTACAGACTGAACTTGATGTTTTTGGTGGACTCACAAAAACATATTTTTTCTTATCTAACCTCTAATTTGTGTTTACAGGGGAGATGCCACACTGGTGAAGCTAAATGTGGCCGTTACCTCAGGCTACCTAATCTCAGGTGAGTGGAGGGCTAATGATGTGATGCTATATCTATTAATTGATGCAAAAGTTCATATACATGATTTGAATACATTTCTTGTATGATGGGCATTTTTGTCATTTCTGAATTAAAATGTATTTTAATATTTAAATTTATGTTTCAGAGTAATCATTTATTTAAATTTTTTCAGCAAACTCTAAAAAACAAATTCATTACATTTCAATGTGAATATTATAAACATTTATTGTTTGCAGTACATGGTTTTATCATTCATATATGATAAAATCTTAATGATTCAATACACCTCTTTAATGATATAAAATCAAATTCATTTTGGGGGTATAAAGTAAATACAATTGTCCTGATATCATAATAAAGAAAAAGGAAATCATATTTAATGTTTTGTTGTGATTTTATTATTTCATAGAAATATTTTCAGAAAATGGTTTCACTGCTTCTTTAATTAGTAATTTTTGTTTATTGATTGCAAATATTGATTAAGATGTGTACATTAATGTATTTAAGGTGAAATGAGAATTCGCTTTTTTTGCTTGATGGATACACAAAGAAAATGTTTATTTTTCAGATCTCCTTCTCATGTTTACTTCATGGGAGTCTATTGGAGAGAAATATTTTGTCATACATCATTTTGCTGCTCTTTATGCATACTACTATGTGCTGGTAAGTTGTTTTCAGCTGGTCTGGTGTACAATTACTTCCTCAAGATCTCCAAGGTTATTTTGTGCTCTTTTTTTCTTCTGCAGAGTCAAGGGATATTGCCTTACTTTGCTAATTTCCGCCTGCTTTCAGAATTCTCCACCCCCTTCGTGAACCAGCGGTAAGTATTACCTAAAAATCCATCTAGAAGCATTCAATGCAACTGTTACATGAGCTCATTTTCTAATTGCATTATTTTTTATGTCTTCCAGTTGGTTTTTTCACATGTTGGGCTACCACAAACTTTCCAAACCGAGTCTGGTTAATGGTGTCGCCATGGCATTTACATTCTTCTTGGTGAGGATCGCAGTCATTCCAGGCTACTACAGCCATATGTACTCGGTCTTTGGTACGGATGACTTCTACCGGTTACCTCTGGGGGGCCGCAGTGCCTGGGTTATTTCCAGCGTGTCTTTGGATATTATGAACATCATGTGGATGCGCAGAATCATCCGCGGATGTCTCAAAGTCCTTCGCTCGGCCTGGTCGAGAAAAACAGGAACTGAGATGGAAACTAGAAAGACAGACTGACATGGAGATACAGACAGAAAAGGAACACATCAGCACACAAACCTTCCATCTCTTTCATGTCCAAACTGATGCTGGAGTGCAAATGCCATGTATATGTTTTGTTATTCCTGCTGCTGTAATGCTGTGGCATCATAGTTGTGAGAAACCATTTATTGCATTAATAATGACTGACATGATGTCATCTTCAAATATGGGCTCAACTGGAGGAATTCAATCACAGGCGCTCCTTTACGTTTTAAGAAATCAGGTGATTAAGAGGCATGAGAGTGATCACATGTACAATCAGGACAACAGTTGTGGTTGCACTATTTATTATAAAGCTGCTATTATGATCAACCAACTTGCCTTTATGAATGTAAATAAACGAGCAACAGCACATCTGAACTTCCACAAAGATACACAGTGTGTGCCTGTAGACCAACGGTTTGACTTTTTGACAATGTGGATAAGGTTATGCAAATAGAGGAAATGGCCATTATAAATGTAGTGGAAATGTTAAATGTATGGGTGAGAGATCCTGCCTTTGCAGCTCAGCAGTGCAGGATGTCATACTTGAGAAACCATGCATGTCTACATGTAATTATTGCATATATGGAGAACACTATGTATGGAGAGTATTATATATGTCAGCAATGGAAAATGTATCAGGTGACACAATAATGTTATATAATATGTGTTTCTGAAAATCTATAACTTGATGCAGCCGTGTATAAGCTTGTTGCTTGTAATATGTGGTTGGTTGGATTTGGAATAATGACACTATTAGCCTATATAAGCTTCAATAAGGTAAGGCTTTTCAGGTTATTTATCATTATTTAATTAATATTTATGTATGTGGTTAAAATCAACAATGATATGCTTCTTGAAAAAGGTGTATGAGCTATTCCAACTGGAATGAATTTCTACAAATTCTGTGATGTCAAAAATGCTCATGTAAGTGACTGGAGATGCGTGTTTCTGTGGTGTGACAATAATGTTTTAATCTGAATAAACAACTTAGTTTTAATACGTTATAGTGCATGAGGTTGTAAGAGAACAAAGCCAGTTCTCTTATTTAAATTTTTACTTACTGGGACAATTCACTTCACACAAGCAATTTTACTCACTAGTGTTGTTTCGTTTGTGAACAAACGAATCTGTGTTCTTGAACAAATCTTTTAAGCGAGTCGTGTCTGTTTCTCTGACACTGTTGCCAACTTAGCAATTTTGTTGTTAAATTTGGCAACTTTTTCTTCCAAAAGCACCACATTTATTTAACTTTTGATAAGTGACTCGGACAATAAAAAGGTACACATTTTCCATCCAAGTCTCACAAAAAGAGGAAACCACAGATGCTAGAAGTACACACATCAGGGGCAAGTTCAAGCTCAAACCGATGTGCACCGTTTTGCTACGGTTTCCGGTTTGAACGACATGTTTCCTGGAAACGGTGTGCAACGGGGTTTGAGATGTGTTTTCTCTTGTTTGGTGGGTGTGTCAAACATGTCAGCCTAATCAGCAGCAACATGTATATAAACCACGCGGTATTAAAGAGACAGCTAGCACAATGCAATTAACATCAAAATAAATTCACAAGAATTTAAACAAAGTATATTGTTTGCACATGTTTATTACATTAAAGGCAAAAGAACTGAGATAATAAGGGCACAAGTATAGATCTGGAACTTCTTTAAGTCTGTCTAAATATCATTTAGTAATTGCAATGTCTTCTGGTCCATATCCTTTCCTTAGGAAGGTGTGCTAAATACTTATTAATGTAACATAAAAATACTATACATTTTATATATTTTGCTATTGCATTGTGACACTTTCATAAACTTTTCTATAACCCTCTGATTATATAATGGTAAATATTACAATATCTATCAGTGATCAGCAATAATGATAAGCCGAAACTCACAATAAAAATAATAAGGTCATAAAGATCATAACACAGTCTTGGAGGTAAGAAGTGGATTATGCTTCACCTGAAATGTTTGTCCTTTTTAGTCTTTGTTTGTCTGAAATGCGAGGCAAATGTTGGATCACAATAATTAGGAACCACAGTTTCCACAAACCCCTTCACTCGATTGGGATGTTCTCTTTTATTCTGGAGGGCAAGGGCAATGACTACATCGAGCGTATTTTGCAGTATTAAACATGTATTTATACTGATTTCATCAGGCTCCGAAAATTCTTCAAAAAGAACACAAAGAATGGCGTTCTCAGCTGCCATAGTAGCAACTCTTGTGTCATCAGAACAGAGTGTTCAATGCACCACCGTTTCCGGTTAAAAAACGTTTTGCACCGTTTTGTCGGGGCTGAACGCAGCCCTGGTGAATTGAGTTAGCAACACTGTTCTCTGAATTGACTCTAATATGTTCGTTCACTCTATCTTTCAAAACGTGTGGCTGCTTTTCTGCATAATGATTCAATCACACTTGGAAAGTCAGTCACTTTCGAGTTTGAATAAATTATAAATAATAATACATTACTAAAGTACACTGAACAAATCTTTTTTTTCTTTTCTTTTTTTTTTTGTGCGGAGCCACTATAGTTGTCACCGGAAAATTCTAAATATTTAGTGAATAATAATTAAATTAAAGGATCGATTCACGTTGTACCTTCAACTAAATTACACTAGAAAATGCCATATTTAAATAAATTAAAATACAAATCTAAACTCTCCAATACTCTAGGGGGCAGTGTGCATGTTGCCATCCGAACGTGCCACACACACGTGATGCAATCATTCAGGAGCATTGTGGGATATGAGGCATGTTTCTAGTGAACGACATTGACAGTAGAGGTGGATGGTAAGTGTGTTCTACTGTTGTTATATAGCAGTTAATCTTTCATCAGCAATATCTTTCGCATGTAATTTTAACACAGGGCAATATGAACGATCTAAGCAGTTAAAAACCCTATTTGGACAGACAGACGAACATTATTTTATCTTATGCTTGTGTGTTCTATAAGTGTCTTATGTAACATTTGTTGCACAATTCCCCAAAAGCATAATTTTGTAGTGAATGCTTCAGATGTCCATGGTGCAGAAAGGAATGTGGCTGTCAGATCTTCAGTGTATATTCACAGTAACATAGCAGTCAATCAGGTGTACAGTTTGCAACTTCAAGACAAAAATGAGAACAAGTGATGCCACTTAAAGTCATGCAGACTCACAAAAACCTGCATTTACTAATGCTAGAACATGCTCATTTGATAGACTTAAAGCATTATAAGTCCATTATAAGATTTTATACATACTCGCATGCATGTTTATATATATGACAGCAACAATGTAAAATGTAAGGTTACTCAAAACTGACTGTTGTTTAATCTTTTTGTCTGGAAAGCTGATGGGAGACACTATGTCCAGTCCTACAGTGAAGGCAGAGGGCATCATGGTGCCAGACTTTGGCAGCGCACCACCACAGGCCTGTCCGATGCATAGAGATGCTAATAAAAGTAAGACACTAGTACTTCAGTACAGGTTTTTTCGTTTAACATAGACAGTAGGGCTGCATCTAAAGATTGTTTTTGATAATGTTATTTATTTGATTAACCAGATTAAATAAATAAAAATAATACATTAAAAATGAACAATTAAGTTAATCAAATTAATAATAATTTGAATCAACATTAAAATTCGAATCTGTTATTTACAAAATGTTATTCTATATCCTGACCAGTGTTGTCTACCAAACAATGTGCAGTTTGAAGGCAATAAAAAAAACAAATATAGTGAATTATATATAAACACTACCTTCTAAAACACAAAAAACTGATTACTTACCATTTTTAAAGTAGAAGTTAAAGCTAGTTTAAAAAATCTTAACGTATGAGTGTGCATTGTTCATAGAAATGTTATTTGCTGCTGTAAAGTGACATGATTGGCAGATGTTTTCTGTTCCCATCATGCGTACATAATTAATTGATAATCAAATTCATTTATCATCAATTTTATGCAGAGATCTTCTACCCACTTGTCCTGTAAAGTTTATTTCCAACCTTCTTTAATGCACCTGGCTATGAGTTTCTAGTAATCCTGAAGACCTTGATGAGCTGCTTCAGGTGTGTTTGATTAGGGTTGGAGCTAAATTCTGCAGGACAGTGGCCCTCCATGAGCAGGTTTGAAGGTTCTTGTTAGCAATTACTTGTTGGAGCCCTCGTATAAATAAACATAAAAAATATGGGGATGTTCTCCTTAGTTTTTTTCCTTAATATTTCCAACAGGTGCCCCTCCACCAGAATGTCCAATGCATCAGGCATCTGCAAGCGATAAGCTAAAGAATGTGCCAGATGTACCAGCACATCAGGACAGGGCTTATGAATTTGTAGAGTGTCCTATGAGAGCTGCCAATGGGGCTAAACCCACAATGTCTGACATCAATCCAGCAAACATGGTAATTTGCCCTCTTGAAATTGGTTACCTAATACCTAGAAGCCTAGATGTAGTGAGTTTCCCTTTTCTACCATTTAGCCTAATTTATTTACTGTTCTCTATAGATGCCACCACCTAACCAGCAACCTTCATCTGGTCAACCATTTCCCCTTTCTGTTGTAAGAGAGGAATCTACCATCCCTCGTGGTGGATCTGAGCAGAAGTGGGTTTATCCCTCAGAGCAGATGTTCTGGAATGCCATGCTGAGGAAGGGGTGAGTTCTAATGGTGAATATAAAAGACAGAGCAACGGAGCTCTGTATATGTCCAGTAATGATTCAGAAACATATAGTATCATCAACTTTATTGCTTCATGACTCAAACTTTCAACAGATGGCGCTGGAACAATGGTGACATCAACCAGAAAGATATGAGAAACGTCATTAGGATTCACAACCAGAATAATGAGCAAGCCTGGCAGGAAATCCTGAGATGGGAGAAGCTGCATTCGAAGTAAGTCAGATGTTAATGGAATAGCTCACCCAAAAATGCAAACTTGCTAAAAATTTACTCACACTCAGGCCATCCAAGATGTAGATGAGTTTGTTTCTTCATCAGAATAGATTTGGATATATGTTGTTACTTCACTTGCTCACTGTTGGATCCTCTGCAGTGAATGGGTGCCGTCAGAATGAGGGTCCAAACAGTATTGTATCCACAAGTAATCCACATAACTTCAGTCCATCAGTTAACATCAAGTGAAGTGAAAGCTGCGTGTCCGGCTAAACTACGGGTCCTCTGTCCATAATATTCCTTTCTTCAGTGAAAAAGTTGTCTCATCTGAATCAGGAGAAAAATATGCACATATCCAGTACTGTTTGTGAATTTAATATGTTGGTAGATTTTGATGCAAGAAAACAAAAGGGAATGGACTTTTTCACTGGAGGACATGTTATTATGGATTATGGAGTGGTATATTGGCCTAAAGCGAAAGTTTCAAGTTAAAACTCCTTGATGGTTTTGTTTCTTACAAACACCCAGCTTTTCATTTCATAGTATGTTAATTGATGGACTGGAGTCATGTGGATTATTGTGATTTTATCAGCTGTTTGAACTATCATTCTGACGGCACCCATTCACTGCAGAGGATCCATTGTGATGTAATGCTACATTTCTCCAAATCGGTTCTGCTTAAGAAATAAACTCATCCACATCTTGAATGCCCTGAGGGTGAGCAGCACATTTTCAGCAAATATTGCATTTAAAAGCAACTATTGCTTTAAAAGCAACTGTGTATCCTCACATGTCATAAAGTAGATGAGTCCTGATGTTCTGCTGTTGTCCTCCACCACAGAGAATGCCCATGTGGACCTTCTCTTTTAAGGTTTGGTGGAAAAGCAAAAGACTTTTCACCCAGAGCCAGATTTCGCCACTGGATGGGGTAAGTCATCGCATCTCTTAAATAAAATATATTTTATGTTTTTGCTTAATTTTTCTCTGCATAAAACTTCTGTGATCATCTTCAGGAAAATATAAGTGCAATGGCAATTCAGTTATAAGTTGCTTTTGGTGTTATGTGTTGTAGGCATGAGCTACCATTTGACAGGCATGACTGGATTATTGACCGGTGTGGAAAAGAGGTCAGATATGTGATAGACTACTATGATGGAGGCCAGGTGCCCAAGCACACTATCCTTGATGTGCGTCCAGCCTTTGATTCCTTAGAAGCTGTTTGGGACCGTATGAAAGTGGCCTGGTGGCGCTGGACCTCCACATAAATTTTCTTTTGTGATCTTTAGGAACTGATATTTATATAGCTTAGTCTGCGGAAGCTTTTTTGACATGATGTTCTTTATTTAAATCCAGAATGACCTTATATCATTGTATTCCTGTCGTGAATTTGGTATGTGCATATTTTCAAGACAATGATAATTGCAAAAGCTGCTATAGTGGCACTGTGTGCTGTTGTAGGCATACAGTGTCATACAATTAAAAAAAGTAGTAGCAAAACATATTTTAGTAGTGTTATGAAGGCACTCTGAAGTGTGAAAATAAAATGTAAAGTCTGACTTTAGAAACTAATGTTGACGGATACATTTTGCTTTCTTGTTTTATTTGAAAATATTTACAATGTTAACCATCCAAAATAACAGAATCCAATGAATGTAAATAGGCGGATACATATTTTTTAGTTTTTCCATTTACTGATGCTTTCTTGCTTATCAATTATATTTATTTTACCATGATGTCAGTTGTTAAAAGAATTGTCCATAAAATTTTTTTTTTGAATGTACAACTAAAATGATGTTGTTAAAAACAAAATACCAGAAATTACTCTACAGAACTGAAATCAAATACAGTCAAACAAGACTGTACATTTATGCCTGATGTTGGTGTGTAAATTCATTAATTGCTGTAATCCACGAGTATTGCTCTCTCTCTCTCTCTCACACACACACACACACACACAGGTGCATCTCAATAAATTAGAATGCCATGGAAAATTTCATTTATTTCAGTAATTCAACTAAAAATTGTAAAACTTGTGTATTAAATAAATTAAATTCACACAGACTGAAGTAGTTTAAGTCTTCGGGTTCTTTTAATTGTTGATTTTGGCTCACATTTAACAAAAACTGACCAATTCACTATCTCAACAAATTAAGAATACTTCATAAGACCAATAAAAAAAAAAAACATCTTTAGTGAATTGTTGGCCTTCTGGAAAGTATGTTTATTTACTATACATGTACTCAATACTTAGTAGGGGCTCATTTTGCTTTAATTACTACCTCAATTCGGCGTGGCATGGAGGTGATCAGTTTGTGGCACTGCTGAGGTTTGTATGGAAGCCCAGGTTTCTTTGACATTGGCCTTCAGCTCATCTGCATTTTTTTTTGTCTCTTGTTTCTCATTTTCCTCTTAGCAATACCCATAGATTCTCTATGGGGTTCAGGTCTGGTGAGTTTGCTGGCCAATCAAGCACAGTAGCACCATGGTCATTGAACCAGCTTTTGTTTTTTTTGGCAGTGTGGGCAGGTGCCAAATCCGGCTGGAAAATGAAATCAGAATCTTCAAAAAGCTGGTCAGCAGAAGAAAACATGAAGTGCTCCAAAATTTCTTGGTAAACAGTGCAGTGATGTTGGTTTTATTGTCAGATCAGCAGTCTTCCCCATGATTGTGTAGCCTAGTGAACTAAACTGAGAGACCATTTTGAAGGCTCAGGAAACCTTTGCAGGTGTTTTGAGTTGATTAGCTGATTGGCATGTCACCATATTCTAATTTGTTGAGATAGTGAATTGGTGGGTTTTTGTTAAATGTGAACCAAAATCATCACAATTAAAAGATCCAAAGACTTAAACTACTTCAGGGGGGAGGATGTTTGGGGAGACTGATCTGTGTGCATTGCATTTAGTTAATACACGAAGTTTCACAATTTGAGTTGAATTACTGAAATAAATGAACTTTTCCACGACATTCTAATTTATTGAGATGCACCTGTAACTGTTGAAAAGTGCTTTATGCACAACACGTTGTCGGGTGGAACTGGATTTCTATAGTAGTGTTTCTACACGGAATATGAAAAAAGTAGTTCAATAACAAACCGGACAGATGTAAACGTTTCAATGTGAACATTTTAAATCATAATGTGGAGTTTCCTACATGGACTGCAAAAATGTCGAAGGACGCGTATGATGAAATGTCCGTTTTATCTGCCATATACTGTGAACCGGACGAATTCGAGCTGTTAGAAGAGTCACGTGAGTCTTTGGAATTTATAACTCTTACAATATTCTTACTATAGTTACAGTTCATGTGTGTTTATATTGTCTTTACAACAAAGTTGTGGTAACTTGGTATTATATGCCACTGTTATATAAAATACTGAAAGATTCAGAAAGTCTCTTACACAGTTTGAAGTAGATCCATTTGAGATTACTTTAAAATTGGTTTACATTAGTAATAATAACTGTACGTTAGTGACTACGGTCTTTTGATGAAAACTTACTGTGGTACGTTTTTGTAACGTTGTAATTTAAATTTGTAATGACCAAGTTATGCATAATGAATATTGAATCAGTTGTATTAAATGGAGATAGAACTATGTCATATTTCCAGATAAACAGATTGTAATCCACAATATAAATGTGAAGAGATTCACACAAAATAAACAATTCACCAATAAACAGAACGAGGTCCACAAATGAGGTTCACAAACAATCTGTAGATCATAATCTATTTATATGGACAAATAAAAAATTCTAACCCCATAATTGTATTCCCCGTTCTGTTTAAATCTCATGCCATGTTATGTTTAAGTGCAGCTGAGAGGGGAATCGTCTACCGCATACACACACTGATTGAAAGAAACAATGAGAAGACACCGCTAGCCCTTACATTCCACATCTGTCCTGACTACCCTCACACCCCTCCAGATGTCAGCATCGCTTCCAGCCACTTATCAAGAAAACAGTGTCAAGACCTGAGGCTGCATTTACTGGAAACAGCACGATCACTTCCACCAGAACCCATGCTCCACGACTTAATCCTGTGGCTTCAGGAAAACTTCTCAGACTTGACCAAAACATCAAGCTGCGATTCAGCGGAGATCAGACCAGAATCTACAGAAGAAACCTGGACTGCTGTACTACATTTAGATCACATGAGGTCCAAAGCAAAATACATCAAACTGATCGAAAAATGGGCTTCAGAGCTGTGTCTCACTGGGAGACTCTTTACGGGGAAGCCAATATTGATTCTTTTGCAAGGAAGAAAGGAAAATATTAAAGTATGAGTACAAAATCATACAGAACATATTCCTAAACAATAAGATTTTCATTTTCCCAGACAGTTGATTCAGTAACTAATATAAATACCAAAGCCATAACTGGATTTTCAGGGCATTTTTATAGCACATAATTGCTAAACCTTTTTAAAAAATTGTATTATTAATTTCTCATGTGATTCCTGGCTGTTTATAGAGTATTTGATTTGGTTTTTCATTTGTTTTTTCATTCTAATGATGACATAATATACATGCTAATTTGACTCTGTAGGAATACATCCACCTTCAGAAGACGGTTAAAGTTGATGTTGATTCTTCAGGGAAACGCTGTAAGGAAAAGATGATGAGTGTCCTGTGCGAGATTCCACAGCCAGAGAAGATATTGTAAGCATATGCTCTGCATACTTTTTAAACGCATCTTTTTACATTTTGTATGATATTTTGCGTATTATATTTACTCCACTGTTCATTGTATCACAGCTGACTTTTTTTCCCCACCACCCATTTTTTTTTTTTTTAGGATGTCTACATTTGAAGTAAAAGACATTTTATCACTTGACGACCTCAAAAGGGAGTTTGATCTTATTGGACTGACTGAGCTTTATAAGCAGTTTGTGTCCTCACTCATCTGACAAGAAGCTGCTGTGTAACACACACTCTCTCCACTGGGTAGAGCAGGACTCAATTACTGTCTACAGCTCTTTAATGGAATCCCATCATAAAACGCATCATGCTGTTTTCTTAAGGAGCGTACAATGTAAAATATGCTGTCTTATTATATTCTCAGCTGAACTGTTACATATGACGACATGTATCCTTACAGAGTTGGACTAGTGGAAATGTTCACATCAACAACATCAAAATAAAATGTATGGTCAAATTATTTTTGGTTATCATCGCTGATGTGTACGACAAAATCTCAACAACCCATTTTAACCCTCTCAGTTGTAAATGCATGGTGTAAAGAGTTTATTTATTATTATTATTAAATTTCCTGTTTTCTATAAATATATTTAAGGAATAGTTCATCCAAAAATGAAAATTGGCTGAAAATGTACTCGCCGTCAGGCCATCCAAGATGTAGAGGAGTCTGTTTCTTCATCGGAACAGATGTAGAGAAACTGGTGAATGGGTGAATCAGAATAAGGTGACTCAGCCATCAGAATAAGATTTAAAGAGCTGTTAAAGACATCACAATAATCCATACAACTCCAGTCAATCAGTTAACATCTTGTGAAGTGGAAAGCTGTGTGTTTATAAGAAACAAATTCATCATTAAGACGCTTTTATTTTTAAACTGTTGCTTCTGGCTAAAATACAAGTCCATTTTTACTGGAGGAAGCATTATTATGGATTACGGACTGCTATTTTGCACAGAACACAGAAGCAGCAGTTTAAAGTTAAAAACATCTTAATAATGGATTTGTGCTCTGTTTAAACTCTCATTCTGACGGCACCCATTCACTGCAGAGGATCCGAGCAAGTGATATAATGCTACATTTCTTCAAATCTGTTCAGATGAAGAAACCAACTCTTCTACATCTTGGATGACAGGTATTTTGAACAACTTTTCATTTTTGGGTGAACTATTCCTTTAGGGTGGCATATCAGTGCAAATTTTATTTTGCATTATTCAAGTGTAATACAACTTTTTTTTCTATTACCATTAGCCAAAATGGAGTGAAAAGATGAAATATGCATGAATTTAATGACAGCAGCATTCAAGCTGCATGAACTATACACGTTTGTGTTAAACCTGTTGATCATATTCCCCAGCATGACTTGAGAAGATCCAAAGATTGGAAGTACATAATTTGGCCATCTGTACAAAGAGTCACATTGTCACACAGCGTCTCAAATTTAACGTAAATATGTTTTAAATGTTTCAAATCTTTGGACCCCAAGGTAAGAGTGGTAGCAGATATGATGTCCCCAGTCATGTAGGGAAACTGTTGAGATTTGAATTGCAATGGCAGAGTTAAAGCTCTAGGGGGCAAAAACAAGCCGTAGTTACTGCTTCAGTTTGTTTAAGGCAAAATCAATGATCTTACCGTCTCCTCACTATAAGAACAAACACTTAGTACAAAGTTTTCTTCTTAATGTTAAGAATAGAACTCAGTGTGTTTCTTTAATACAATTAAGACAAAGTACATCTTTGGTGTGAGGATGCTCTTTAAATTAAACGTGTAAATTGAATTTGGCACACTTGCTGACCTTAAAGACAGCTTTTGTACTTCAAACAAATTAAGACTCATCTTTTAATTTATGGTTACTATTCTGCAGGTTAATAAGCGATCCGTTTTATAAGAGATTGGTTTTTCAACATCAACTTTAATTAGGCAAAAGGTAGGAAGCAATTCTGTTTTTAGCTGTTTTTCATACACCCACATGCACACATTGAGTAGCTGGCTGTCATCTTATGTTTATCTTATACACATTGTGCAGACAGCTGTTGCCTAGGAGGGTCCAGGAGCATCTGACATGAAATTACTTTTTTTAAACATAATTAACAAGGCTTAATGAAAATCACCTCCTCGCCCTTTACAATGATCCACTCTGAACTATAAATTCACCTTGCCTGACCTTTTCGCTGACATGTTCTTACAAAACAACACTGCTTGTTAAATGTCATCCACTCAGTGGCATTTACTTGTATAAAACAGGGCTTTGATCCGGAGGAGAAGCACACTTTCCTACCTTTCCTAGGCCACGAGGCCATGCTCGGCGACCCCACGCATCTGTTACCTGTTGAATATTTTAATTACGGCCCATTAAAATGTACAAAGGCTAGGTTGAACTTAAAATTTATTAGCCAAATGACATTTTAATTTGGCAAATTAATGCTACATCTATGACTTTTGTTCTTTGCTTTTTCTGATCTTGCTAAAAGCGGCAATTTGGAATTCTGTCCGACTGCTGAAGACTGGTTGAATCAATGCAGAGGCACGACTGAGACGAACCGATGCGGCCCTCCGTGCCCAACTTTACCCAGGTCGATGCAGTATGAACTCTTGTCACAAGCAAGCCCTCGACAGTCAGATCTCATGTCACCCAAACCTTACGATTCGCCTCAGTCTGAATGATCACGCAACTTTAATTTCAAAAGAAACGTAATCACAGCGACACATAAGGGTCATTCCTGTATGCACTGCATTTTCATACAGCATATGCCTTGATATTGGATAATATATTAACATTTTTAAAGGAATGGAAATCATATTACTTTTCATTTAAATTTAATGCAATTAATTAAATAAATAATTTGGAGTGGTTTTAATTATTTTATTTTAATTATTTAATTTCACTAATTTTAACTATTTTAATTGTTGATATACAACTATTGCTATACAACGTACAAAAAAAAAAAAGTATATATATATTATATTGATTAAAAAGTATTCACCTGAGACCTATATCACTTTGGTTATGGTAAGATAATTAGACAAAGACGATGGAAAATGAAACTTATGACAAAGAAAACACCAACAACAACAATAATAATAATAAAATCAAAACAATGTTGCCCTCCAAAAAACCTTTGTTTCTTTCCTTTCTTTCTTTCTTTTCTCTTTCTTCTTCTTCCTTTCTTTCTTTTCTTTCTTTCTTCCCCCCCGCTTTCCTTTCTTTGTTTTTTCTTTTTCCCTTTTTCCCTCTTTTCTTTCTTTCAAACACGGTTTTTTGGAGGGCATACAGTGTTTCGATTTTAATTATTATTATTATTATTAGGTATTATTATTACTTTCCATCTTCCTTAGTCCGCCTATATCTCCTCATAAGTGAAACTTATGACAAAAGAAAACAACAACAACAACAATAATAATAATACAATCAAAACAATGTTTCCTCAAAAAAAACTTGTTCATTCTTCTTTCTCTTCTTTCTTTCTTTCTTTCTGTCTTTCTTTCTTTCTTTCTTTCAAACAAAGGTTTTTTGGAGGGCAACATTGTTTTGATTTTATTATTATTATTATTACTTTCCATCTTCTTAGTCTCTATATCTTTACGTAACAAAGGTCTGGCCTTAATGACATTATCCTCCAGGAAGTGACATCACTATTGATAAAGAAGAAAACAACAACATTTTGTGGTATCAGTTATTTTTTTCTCACTTTTTCTCACAACAGAAATGTCATCCTGTTTAATAAATGTACAGAAAGTGGTATTAGCAAAGGAAGTTTGGTCCACCCTGCTAAGTTCCGCTTTGTTCATTTTCTTGCAATTCGTTATATAATTTAGTCATAGGCTATTAAATAATTTGAAGTGCCTGAGCATATTTCTGATACCCTTTTATTTCCTTAAATAACATACATTTTTCAAGTAACAGAGTTGAAGCGGGAATGACCCGTAAGTTGTAAAGTGCACATTATAAAAGACAAATAAATGGATGTGGCTTAATAAAATGATCTCGTGGATAATCATTTTTGACTCATGTTAATGCTCTGATCCCATCTGGTTGCAGAGGTGCACATCTGTCTTTACATGGCATTAGCTTTGGATTCTCCAGTATTGAGCTCATATTCCCAATTATCATAATGGTTGAGATGCACTAGCTTGTTTGCATGCAGAGACACACTCCTGAATAATGTGGCGGGTGAATGCAAGCCCCCTTTTTAATTAAACCGGAGTACTGAGGATGTTTTTTTAGGTGAGAGATAAACCTGCTGTTAATTAAGTAAAAAAGGAAGACAGAAATGAGAGTCTCGGATGTGAAGCGAACACACAGGGAGGCTAAACGCAGGGTAATTTGAGGAATAGCTGCTGTCTGGGCAATTGTAATTAGTTTGGGCTGGGTTAAGAGATTTAGGTAAATATTGAAATGTTGAATGTATCGAGAGAAATCAGTATTCATAACATATTTTCTTTTTGTGTTTTAGCTTTAGACAGTTTGCTTGTATTGCTCTAGCTAGCATTTACGGTAATACAGATAGAAAATTGTCAATTAACGTGGTAAAACTTGTGTGAGTCGTGAGCAAACAGCAGAGGGCCCTGTTGTGCTGCTGAGTGCAGATCTCGAGCGTGATTTGTCTCACGACTTCTTCAGCATAACATCAACAAGCATTTGACATGGTGACAGACAGCTGGATTATATTTAACTCTCCTGAAGTTCAAGCGTAATAAAATAACCGCTAAGCCTTTACATGTGTGCAACCAAATACAGGTCCTGTAACCGCCAGTTTGAGCCCGGATAACTGTGTAAAACCCGAAAGGTAGGTACACGTGTCAGGTTATCTGATTTTTGTGCGTCTATCTTCTCTCTCCATGTTTCCCTGCTCTTGTGATTCGCTGCTAACCTTCTCAAATGCAGTGACGTGTGTGGAGTCCTGACAAGCCATGCAGTGGAGAGCGCTCCAGATGGGCCACGAGCAAACGTCCCCTTTGGGCTCCGGTGGCGCACATATGTCCGTGTGCAGGGAATTCTCTTCCTGGAAGGTATAGGCTTGAGGACAAGTGACCTGACAGGGCTAATAGCAGTGGAGAACCTCTGTGTCACTGGCTGGTGAAATCACGTTCGCTTGGTAGATTTTTGTTACACGAGTTAATTGGGAATCTGACATGACTTGCTGAAGCACTGTAATGTGTTTGACTGAAAGGTCTGTCCTCCTTACCTGTCAATTAGCAGGTTTTTGTCTGTTCAAACCAACTTCCCGCGCTCTAATTGCATGGCAGCCGTGTGGAGCATCCTGGGGTTAAGTGCCTCGCTCAAGGTCACGGTGGAAATCAGAATAGAGGCTTCTGTCAATAACTCTTCAGTTCACAGGTCACCTGTACCTGTTGTTAAATAAAACTCTTCCCATCACAGAGCTTTAATAAGACACCACCAGTAGTCATACATTGCCAGACTTTTAATATTTGTCCCCTTATGTAGCAGTGACCAGTGTAACATAAAATTATATATATATATAATATATATATAATTATATATATATATATAATATATTAAATGATTGCATTCCAGCAAACAGAAAACCCCCAAAGAAATTCGTAGAAATGCATGTAGATTTTGTACACAAATGTCTCTGCAAAGTAAACGTAGATTATGTTCACCCAACTCACAAAAACAAACAAACAAAAAAAAAACGGCAGAGATAATTCATTTTTGAAATCTGGTGTTTATGCACGGTTTAAAATTCATTAAAATTCAAAATTCAAATTTCATTCATTATTTATTTACATATTTATTCATTTTCTTTATTGGTAGTCAATGAACAATACCATTTGTAATGTTATGTCTTTATGTTTAGGGTCAGATTTTATAACGACACTATTACTTTTATTCAGCAAGGACACATTAAATCAATTATTTAAAGTGACAGATATTTATATGTTCAAATTATTTCAAATAGGCTGTTCTTTTTGAACCTTCAACTCAAAGAATCCTAAAAAAATGAATCCTGATTTTCCACAAAAAATTTTAGCCAGCACATAATGGAAATGTCGCCATAGTTACGAAAATCGCAGGACAAGGCTGGCAGTAATGTATGAGCACCAAATCAACATATTAGAATAATTACTGAAGGATCATGTGACTGTACATTTAAATTAAATGGCTATATAAAATATATTAAAATGCAAAAAAACTTTTACATTTTAATAATATTTTGCCATATTACAATATAAATGTTACAATATTTCAAAATATATTTATTGTATTTTTGATTAAGTAAAAGCATAAGAGACTCAAAAACATGTAAAAATCTTTTTGACTGGTACTGGATTTTGTTAAAATGTTGACTGGTAGTGTAGTTGGTAAAATAAGCAGTTCGTAGGCCTATATATTACATTGTGCATTATTTGTGACTCTCAGATATTTAAACCAGCCAATCAAACTGGAACTGCTGGTTTTTGGATAGTTTTGCCAGTTTTGTGTGTAACGTGCATCAGATGGTCAGTAAACAGGCTGTGGGCGGTTCATAGGCCTACAGTCTCAGACTATAATATACCTGAAACAGTCACTATTTACCCTCCATCTGTCCAACTGTGCTGTACACAAAGATCTGGCCATTCTGAGAACTGTCCTACCTACAACACTGATGAGGATCTGGATGCTCTGCTGGATGGTGCAGATGGTCACATCTGATGCCTGTGGCTCGCTACACATCACGTCTGCTGGGTGATTATTGGCATTACGGTGGAGGTCAAAGCCAGGATCAGAAGAGACCCAGGTTATAAAGCCAATTACAGTGCAATCGGGACTAAAATCATTTTACTTCTGGCATGCTCTGTGGGGCTTCCACTCGTATTTAGTAGCACTACTTCTGTATGCGTATTTCTCAAGAGAACCTTTTCATTATTTAGAATCCAAATGTGCTGTGACAAGTTTGCTGTGCCTAAAGGCTAATTCACACTACTGCACCAGGAGATGGAGACTAAAGTACAAAGTATATTTCAGTTTTAACGCAAACAATTAGTGTATAATATACACTAATTGTTTGCGTTAAAACTGAAATAAAGGCTACTTTGTATAAACTGATACTTTGAAAGATTGTGCGTTCGGCTGTACATATACAGTCTTTTCTGGTAAATTACCATTAAAAATGAAATTACCATTCCAAAAAATATCGGTAAATTTGTTCTGATGTGCTCTGTGCAAACGCGAATGAGATTACCGATATGAACATGTACAACTTCAGAACATACTGACATAAGATGTCTACTCTGGGCCAAACATAACATTCTGATGCAGATTACACATTTACTCCGCACAGTTTAAGGAAGTCAAATAAATGTCTGAAGTCATCTAATATGATGTCTCTGGGCCAAAAGCAGCTGCAAAAATTTTAACGTTTGACACAAAAATGAAAACATCAACAAAAACACTAACCACGTATACCTCTCCTTGTTTACAAACACAACACCGGAAGGCACAGCCGTTTTGAGGTCATTTCTGGTTAATAATATCACTGAATTTACCGGTATTTAAAAACTGATGTGTAAATGGTGCTTTGACGCTAAAAAGATGGAACGTCATTGCCTGTGTGAACAGCACATTTTTGTAGTTACCGGTAAAGTCGTTCCGGTAATTTTATGGCAATTTACTGGTATGTGTGAAAGGGGCTAATAACTAAGTTACAGTAAGGTAAGTTAAGGTATTTTGTTAAGGTTCCTATTAAGTTATAAAAACATAATTTTTGTATGTGTTCTGAATGTTCACAACAGCCAATTAAAAAAAAAAAGTTACAAAAAAAATGTCTTGGTTATGCGAATGTTCCATTTTATCATTCTGCAAAAATTATGGGAACGTTAATTTTGAATGTTCTCTCAACATTCCAAAACAAATAGCTATAGGAACATTTAAAAAATGTTAGACAAACGTTCAATTAAAATAGAAAATAAATTCTGTGAATAAAAAACAAACATTTTGAGGACATTATTAAATAGCAGATAACTTTGAGTGAACTTGGAAGAACGTTTGTTCCTATAACTTTGACAGAATCTTTGCCAGAATGTTAGCCAAAGTTCTGTGAGCATTCCCTGTTAGCTTGGTTGGCGCTGGTCAGCTCTTGTTTCCGCCAAGTGAACATGTTCGGTCAGCGTTTGGTGGCTTGTGGAATGCCTGGGAAGCGACATTCTGTAATTTGGTGATTGTCGCCATTGGTCGGCGTCTGTCGTTGCAGTGTGAATTAGCCTTAAAGAGTTGTGGTCACACAGTGCTCAAGAGTGTGGTTATAGCGTTGTGCATTTCCTACTCGTGAGTGCCGATGACTGAACGTGACCTTCTCTCCATGTTCATCATCGTGGATCCCAGACACATTTCCAAACAGAGCTTTTCCCTCCGTGTCTCCACACATGGCCCCTCTCGGGTCGGCATACGCGTCTCACAATAACACATCATTAAATCAGACGGGTTTAGTTTACTAGTGCGGCATTCTCCTAAAATGCTGTTTGTTAGATCTGCATGGTGTGCGGGGGATGGTGTGAACGTTTTCCTTCTGCCAAGTGCAAATAGGCAGTTTTGTCCGATATTTGCTGTTGGCAGGGTGTAAACAAAAAGCCGGTCCACGCTCCACAAGTTGTTAGGGGTGAGCGCCGGAAGTTTGTATTTTGTAAAATGTCATCCTCCAGCTTGGAAACAATTGGGGGAAAATTATGCTGGCTGCGGCTGACTCATCCTGCTGGAAAACAAGTGAGAAAACATATTTGCCGATGCCCTTGAAGATGACGATGTGTGCTGCCTAATTGCTGGGAAGAGGATAATTGAGCCACCTGCCAGCTTAATGGCACATTTTCACATGTGTCACCTCGTCTCTTTGAGATGCTCAAATACACACAAATTTGTCAGCATGCTGAAATTGCATAGCAGGCAGAACTTAAATAACTGCGTACTGCTATCAGAAACAATTAATTTTCGTTCCTGTGCCAGGGTCATTGTGGGAATGCGACGACTTTGATTAATTTCTGTCTGGCAGAAGTTTGTGGGTTTGGTTTAACGCGCCATCAAACTGGAATACGCCCTGCCCCGCAAATCATTAACACTAACAAACTCCTCAAATTAGTATTCTTTCATTATTATCACATAAACAGTTTTCACTCCACTTGAGGCCTGGACGAGATTGTGCCACATCCCACACAGATTAAACTGACATGTGGAATTTACACAAGTCTATCTGAACAGTTGCAAAAGCTGTTGCTTTTTATATTTAGACTTTTAAAACCTGTTTATTATTATTATTACCTTTGAATATTTAAAATGTTCAAAACAACTGCTTCGTGTGTGACAAGTTTAGCGTGCTCTAGGGAGCTTCTTGTGTTGGCGGACGGCATGAATCGGATAAGGAGATGTCGGCTATACTTTCCCGGGCCGCAGAGAGGGTAGGGCTCGAGTGGAAACCTACACCGCGTCCCGAGCCCTCGAGGTTGGACAATTGGCTTCTTAAGGGTGGCTCGCGCTGGTTCTCTGCGCCCCGCCTGAGTGCCTTTCTTCCCGGAGGTGCATGAGGAGCTCAACAGGTCGTGGACAGCACCTTTTACTGCCGGAAACCGACCTGCTGGTTCCTCCTCCCTCACCACCCTCGATGGGGGTGAAGCAAGGGGGTATACGGCGATTGCCCCGGTGGAGCGGTCGGTAGCGATGCAGTTGTGTCCTAAGACCGCCTCCTCCTGGCATGGTAACACGTTGCTCCCCTCCCGAGCCTGTAGGCATTCGTCTGGTCTGACTGGCTGTGCTTATATGGCTTGTGGAGAAGCTGCCTCCGCCTTACATGCTATGGTGTTACTGCAGGTTCTTCAGGCTAAGGCATTGAGGGACCTGCACGAGGGTGGTCACTATCCGGAAGTTCTGAAAGAGCTCCGAGCCACAACTGACCTCGCGATCCCAGTGACAAAGGTTGTGTGATGTCCACACTTGTGGTCCAGGAGCGCCATCTCTGGCTGTGTCTGTCACAGAGGATGCTGACAAAATTCGGTCTTAATGCCCCTGTGTCCAGACCGTCCTCTTCGCGACGCAGTTGAGTAAGCTTTTGCCCAGCAGTTTTTTTCTCGGGATGCACAGAAGCAGACTGAGGCGGTTCGTCACATCCTGCCCCGGTCGGCAGCTGCTGCCTCCACCCGTCCTCTGGCTGCAGCACCCCAGCCTGCTCGTCACCGAAGGGTGGTCCCCCTGCATCCGCCCGTCTCGCCTGCCGCATCCGCAGCAGAGCCTCGAGCAAGTGCTGCATGGTGCTGAATGTAGCATGCGGACCCACCCGTCCCTGCCTCCGTCAAACGTGTCGGAGATCGCCGCCGACTGGAGCATGATGCGATAGAGCCCGGTTCTCTCCATCCTATATGAATCGGGGGGTTTTTTAACAGCCCTTACTTCATTGTACCCAAGAAAGGCGGTGGGTTACGGCCAATCTTGGACCTGCGTGTCTTGAACCGGGCCCTTCACTGGTTACCGTTCAAGATGTTGGCGCAGAAACGTATCTTCGGGTGCGTCCGTCCCCGAGATTGGTTTGCAGCGTTCGACCAGAAGGATGCGTACTTTCATGCGTCGATCCTTCCGCACCACAGACCATTCCTGCGGTTCACGTTCGAAGGACGAGAACATCAGTACAAGGTCTTGCCCTTCGGGCTGTCCCTGTCTCCCCGTGTCTTCACGAAATTCGCGGAGTCGGCTCTTGTTCCCCTCAGAGAGCAGGGTGTTCGATCCTCACTATCTCGATGATTGGCTTATACTCGCTCAGTCTCCAGGTTCAAGTTGTGCTAAACACATTCAGAGGCTCCTGGGGCATATGGCAACCACAGCCGCTGTCACGCCGCTGGGGCTGCTTCATATGAGACCGCTTTAACACTGGCTTCATGGCTAAGTCCCGAGGTGGATGTGGCAGCGCGGCAATCACCGGGTCCACGTTAGACCGGCCTGTCGCCAAACCTTCACCCCGTGATCAGACCTCACTTTTCTTTCTCTCCGGGAAACCCTAGAAAAAACAGTTCTCCAGGCCAAAAAAAAATTGGCGTGGGTTACACATGCCTCAACTACTGGCTGGGGGGCCACGTACAACGGGCACTCAGTGTCGGGGGTATGGACGGGCCCCAAATTGCACTGGCATATCAATTGCCTAGAGCTGTTAGCAGTGCGACTTGCCTTGAACCGTCTCAAAGGGCGTTTACGAGGCAAGCACGTGTTGGCTGAACGGAACAACCGAAGATGCCCGATTGGAGTTGTGCTGTCCTTTTTGCAGCAGGGGTTGGAGTGAAGGCTGTCTTCCTCCACCCTTAAAGTCTATGTCGCTGCGATTGCTGCTAACCCCCCCCCAAAATGAACCCCATGGAAGGGAAGTCGGTAGGGAAGCATGACCTGGTCATCAGGTTCCTTAGTGGGGCGAGAAGGTTAAATCCTCCCCGCCCCCCCTCTATACCCTCTTGGGACCTGTCTCTAGTGCTCAAAGCACTACAGCAGGTCCCATTTGAGCCTTTGCATTCAGTTGAGCTAAAGTTTCTTTCATTTAAAACTCTGCTCCTGCTTGTACTGGCCTCCATCAAGAGGGTAGGGGAACTGCATGCATTTTCGGTCGACGATTCGTTCCTAGAGTTTGGGCCGGCTGACTCCCTGGTAATCCTGAGGCCCCGGCCCGGCTAGGTGCCCAAGGTTCCCACTACTCCCTTCAGGGATCAGGTGGTGAGCCTGCAAGCACTGCCCCTGGAGGAGGCAGACCCAGCCCAGCTTTGCTTTGTCCCGTCCGAGCCTTGAGATGCTACGTAGTCCGGACACAAAGCTTTAGGACCTCAGACCAGCTCTTTGTCTGTTACGGAGGCCAGCAGAAGGGGAAGGCCATCTCTAAGTAGAGGATGGCCCACTGGATTGTGGATGCCATTGCCCTGGCTTATCAGGCACAGGGTGTGCCCTGCCCGTTCAGGTTGCGAGCTCACTCAAAGTAAGGTGTGTGTTGCATCCTCCTGGGCGCTGGCTCGTGGCGCCTCGCTGTAGCAAGCTAAACAGATGTTCATATGTGTAAGTGCTTCCAAAACCTCCTTTGGGAAGAATGGGGCTTCCGCAAATTTCCTGTTCCAAGTGGAACTGGTACGTTTTCCCAGAAGCCGCAGAACCAGTGTTATCCAATCTCCTGAGTGGGTAAGCGTATGACAACATTGACTTGGTCTTCTGGTGCGAGCCCCACCTACACCAAAAAGGGGTGCAGTCGGCTCACACAGGACACTGGAAGGGGCAACATCCTTGGCACTTTGGTAGGGGGTAACCAATTCCGTCGTCACGATTTGTGCGAAGTTAACCGACTGAAAGTGAACGTCTCGGTTATGTATGTAACCCTCGTTCCCTGAAGGGGAAATTTACAGCAGGTGGTACAGCAGCCGTGCGCGACGGGACGTGCTTTCATTTCATTCTTTTATCTCTCTGTTCCCTCCTTCAGGGAACGAGGGTTGCATAAGTAACCGAGACGTTCCTCTACTTTAGCTCAATACGTTTGAGATTTGAACCTTTGGGGAAAATAACTTTTTGACTTTTTGAATAAGACCACTTTCTCCGTAGAGGCGTGTAATATATTAAATGCAAATACCACATGAAGGTGACTCACTAAAAGTAAATTTCACAAGTAGCAATTAAAAAAAAAGCTTCACAAAGCTTTTTTCCACAAAGCTTCAAATATGAAATAATCCTCTCAAGTTTCCATGTGGCTTGGATGCTGGAACTCCGTGATTGAATTACGTGATATCACCGCAATTACGGCAACAATGCCATACTTACATACAGACATACCTGACAGCTGTTCATTATGACCAGCCCTTTACGGACAGGCCGCATCGATAGCGCCACATTGTATACCAGCAATGCAAATGTGCTTTTCTCATTACTCATAATGAGTTGGACCCCATGACCTCAGCATCATTTGAATATTGAATATCCCACAACAGACTGCAGTGTCCATTAATGCTGGATCTGGCTCGAACTGTAGGTGACAGAGCGCACATGTAGATTTGAATAACAGATAATCTAAGTGAGGAACAGATGATGCTCTTTCACTTTCTGGTGTGCTCAGGAGTTTTTTTGGCCGACTGGGAGAGACGAGTTTGAATCTGAAAACAGGTAGCACAGACGTCTGGAGGCGTTAAACACATGTTTGACTAAAGCGCTGATGCATACCTAAATTATAATCATCAGCTACAAACAGCCCCCTAGATTTAATTCCATCTTTAAAAGGAAAGTGATTAACTGGTTTATTCAAGAACATATAAACTAGGTAAATTATGCCAGGGATTGTCTCAAATAAGACTTCTTGAACACATAATATGGTGCCAAATCCTTTTTGTTTGATTGGTTTACAGATTTGACTTGCCAAACTTACATTCTGAAGAACAAGTAAGGATACTAACACAGCGATAGAAGGATTATCTGAAAATTAGATGTATTAATTATGAGATGTGTTACTATTGGAAGATAAAAGACACATTTACATTCTAAGACCAGTGTATTTTCTTGTAAAATAAAAGATAACTACTCTTCTTGTCTTTTTGGTGGACACTAAATTAAATTGTTCAAAAATCTTACCTTTAATAACTGCACTGATTTGAGGGTATAATGCAACTGAAGTGGGGTGATCTCGTCTGTCCTGAGTTAGGTTCACCGGGGTTACAGGTGTAGTATGAAATAAGGGTGATTTAGGAATCAAACCATTACTGAGATTACAATCCTGCTGTATCACCGTTGTGCCTCTGTGCGAGGCACTTAACCCCAGGTTCCTCCGAAGGGACTGTCCCTGCAATTAGTGTACTGCAAGTTACTTCAGATGAAAGCATCAGCTAAATAGCAAGTGTTTTGCTCTGACCAGGCCACAACTGTAACACAGCCCTGCCCCCTTCACTTTCTTTGAAAAGCACCTATTTCAGCAATAAAAGCTTTCCTTCAACAACACCAATTTGTGCTCCCTCCGCTGAACCGACTTTGTCTCTTTGAAAAGATGTTTGTATCTCTTTTTTTAACTGCCAAGCACTGGTAGTCCCTTAGACAGACTATCTCACTTACAGTATTACCTACATGTTGCAAACAGACAGACAGACAGACAGACAGATAGATAGACAGACAGATAGACAGATAGATAGATAGACAGACAGATAGATAGATAGATAGATAGATAGATAGATAGATAGATAGATAGATAGATAGATAGATATAGATCGATAGATAGATAGATAGAGAAATCCAGCTTGCATCAAATCATCTTTCATGTATTATGTCTGATAATCAATCAGTAAGGACTTGGAAGCAATTGAGAAATTTGCTGTTAATATTTGTACTTGTACCTGAAAGCGTTGCCATTACTGCAGTTTGCACGACTCTGTCAAACTGCGGGAAAATTAAGAATGTGTTGCTTTGGGCCAGAATACAGTGCAGAATATTTCTGCATTTGTGTGCAAACACAAATACCAAATGTCATGTTTAATCAAAAGAAAGCTTCTGTGAACACACCAATGGATGGATGGAGATCCATAGATGGCTATATAGGCTTTGATAATGAATAGAAATTGTAAGGATTTGTGAGTTTTGGTAACATTGTTTTTAAACACACACAAAAGACACAATAAGCAGCATTTATTCATTATATACTAATATATAATTTTGTCACCTAAAACAACAATTTTATCACAGAAAACATTATGCACTATATGTGGTTAAGGATGAGCGAATGTTGCAATCTGAGGTGAGCCACACTTAACATGAACAGGTTCATCTCACTCTGTTGCCTGCCAGATATACTTGTATCATCTTTTTTTAATTAGCCACTGACCAGCACACCTCCACAGCGCAAACCAGCCTATAGGTGTGAGAGTGTGAGAGACACTGATCAGACCAGCAGCACTGTGGGTAATGAAATCTGTGGCTTGAGAGTTAATTAGCTGAGCTGACCCTTAAATCATGTCACCACTGGAACAGTCACATCTCAGCTAGAGTGCCGTGTTTTGAAACTAAAATTACCGCAGTGTGTGTTGAGCGTATGTTCAGGAGATGCCTACTCATATTCAGTGCGATAAATCTAAATAAACCACGCCCATAAAATTAATTAGTCTTAATTAGACTGAAATGACTACATAGAACTTTGGTTCTCAAAAGAACTCAGATGGTTCTCATAGAACTCAAAAGGTCCAACATATTCATTTCAGTATTCAGATGTATTTTACGGAATAATGGCTTGTGTGATATAATAGCCATTGTTTATGGTTGCATGACGAGATGCTTCTGTCTCCTGATGGGGGGCTGGAGCACTGAATCACGCATGCTGTCTCCTTGGGGTACACACAGGATTTTATTCGATCATTCTTCCTTTCTACCTCTTTGTCTTGCGTGAGCTTTACAGTCAAAGTGAGACCCGCCGTAATTATTCCAGTCCATCACGGGCCTGTGATAGCTGATCTTTTTTTATAGGCTTAATATAATTTACAGGCTTTAAAGCACACCCACAGGTGGCATATGTTAGATCTTGACTGTTGCAATCAAGCAGCGTGACATGTTGTGATTTAACAAGCTGTGGGAGGCTTGCGGGGCAAGGAGACAGAGAGGGAGGAAGAAATAAAAATGGATGTGAAAAATGGTGAGAAACGGTCGTTGTCAGCCGCTTTTGAGGAGCCGTTTGTCGGAAACTGTACTGGACTCTGTTGCATTTGTCTTCATAAACAGACACAAGATTTTTTTATTTAAACAATATTTTTCAGCTTTATTTTGTGTGCTTTTGTTATAATCATCACTGCCATGTTTTATTGATTTAGATGAGACTGGGTTATCACAGTTGACTTTACTGAATATTTCTAAGGCTGTGAAAGCAAACTAAAACATACAAGAACGTGTAACTCTTAAATATAAAAATGAAACAATTTAACATTTTCAAAGTTATTGAAAAAAAAAGTTAATCAACCTGCCGTCACAATAAATAGGTAAGTTTAGGTAAACAGTTATACTGCTGTTGATTTAAGAAAAAAAAACATTTTAAAATGATAAAATCACTTCCACCAGCATAGTTGTATTTAAAATAATTTTAACATCTTTTTAGTAACATTAAAAAAAAAACAATTACAAACAAGAAATCATAATGAATTTAAATTGCAATTTAAAATAGTGATAGTAAAATAATATACAACATATGTGGCAACTTGCCTCAATATTTGTCTATCAGTTAAAATATAACAGTTCAATCATTCATACATTCATTCATTTAATTTTATTTCCAGACTCAAGTTCCATTAGCAAAACAATAAAACAGACAGTACAGAATACAAAAATGCAATACACTTAAAAAGAAAGTTATAACAATAGTATCTCATAGGTGACTGGTCTTGCGAAGAATAAACCTAGGATTTGACCGCAACGTTATTAATAGCATTCTGTGAATCATCCAACTGACAAATAAATTTATACATCAATTTTCTCATTAAAGCCAGATAGGTTTGTACTCTTGCCTTACAAAATAGATCACTTGCATGGCTCCACCTTAGATTTTTCAACAGAATCCCCATAAAGTCACTGTAGGCAACCTGAAGCGCTTTTTAAAACTTAACCCACAAAGGGATCAGTATAAAAAGATTTACACTATGCTCTTAAAAGCTTGATCTTTACCTGATCCAAACACAAATCAAATTTTGCGGAGCCAGTGGATAAACCTTTAGTTTGTTTTAGTTTGGAGGTTAGAATTCACAAAACATATCTTTATTTTGACAAATTTTTGTATACAGACATTTGTATAAGACACAAACTGTTTCACTCATGGATACAGTTATTTTAAACACGAATAGTCAAAATGTCCTCTAGTTATAATGTTACTGTCAAAGAATATGAACTGAAACCAGGAAAATTATAAAATAACAAATGCACATACAGCCGAACAGAACTGAGTAAACCAATGTACAACATCCAGGAAAGGACTATCTCCCACGCAACTGCTTAAGGCCTGAATTCGGAACTGCATACTAGCATACTACTCTTACTTTGTCTGCCATAGAAAGATATTGTGAAGTAAGAGTAGCATGCGGTTCTGAATTCCGCATGCGACTATGTAAAAAGACTAACCAGACACAGGTGAAAACAATCAAGGATATAATATAACTACAAACTACAAGTCCACATTACAAAACAAAAGCACAAAAACACAGAATACAAAATGGCTACACCAACAAAGCATGGATAACGTTGTAGTAATGTTACTGCGAAAATATTTTATATTTAACTTTGAGAGACCCTTTACAGAATGTTTATCAATCTTAACAATGTTTTGTGTGAAAAACATTCTATTACCATTATTGCAAGAATGTTTTATTTGTAACTTTGAGAGAACCTTCATAGAATGTTTTCTGAATGGTTATCAAGCATAATAGCATTTTATGTAGAAAATGTTCTATTAATGTTAATTCAATAATTATTTATTAGTAACTTTGAGAAAACCTTCACAGAATGTTTTCTGAATGTTTATCAAGCATAATAGCATTTTATGTAGAAAATGTTCTAACGCAAGGATGATTTATTTGTAACTTTAAAAAAACATTTACAAAACATTTTCCGGTAGCTGTTGTGAAAACAGTTTGCACTTTATAATAAATAGTATACTACATACTTCTTAGTAACTACTTACATGTATCTAGTACAGGTTGTATACAGATGTTTTATTAGACAACCATTAAAATGAAGCCAAGACCACATCTTTTATCCCTTGTCACTACTGTCATTGCCAAATACAAAGGACAGAGCAGTGTTGCACTTGATACTGTGTGCCCAAGTAATTTTGTCCATATATTTCAAAAATTGAAGGTCAGTGTCACTACCTCTCATTTAGTGCAGCGAGTTCTTTGACATTGTGCACTGATATCTGATGATGACACAGCCAGCAATAGAGCCCATAGACTTCAGAGAATGAATGCCTGTGTGTGCCCAGGTGTCAGCCATGGTAAAGAGACCTTGAGCTCTTTGAGCCATTTGACTCTAAACTGTCGCACTTGGTGTGGGCTCTCTCTTGTCAGTCCAGACAAACATATTGATTGAGAGTGGTGTGTTTGTGAGAGAAAGATCATTAGATAAGGCTTTCAGGAAAGTGGAGAGTTGGAGGGCTCTTTTTTCCCTTCCGCAGTTTAGCCTCTCGGTAAACTTGCTGCTAGAAATAGTGTCAATAAGAGTCAAAACAGTTGATTGTGACAAGACTGTGTAAAATGTAGTACCATTGAGAGTCATGTGGTCAATAAAACCGGATCGATATGTTGTGGAAAAGGGTCTGCTTTCATCAGCCTGAATCCTAATGAAATCTTGTTTATAAAAACAACAGCGGCCCTGCCCTCAATTTTTCATTTCATTCACAGAGAGCGTCCGCTTGATTGGCATCCACATTTAGCCGAGAGAGCTGTTTGACATTTCCATAGATCTGGCCTGAGTGAAGGAGACAAGTAGAAAGCTGTTGACTTGAAAAAAACAACACGGAAGGAGTGAAAATGTTGTCTGTGACCTGTGAGACTCCTAACTAGGGCTGGCATTGTCTGGAATGAGAGTAAGACGAGAGCCGGCACTGGCATGTGATGGCCGTGGCACCGAAACAAACGTGCCACATCCTCTAGAGTTCACACAATGGCCAGGAGGTCTTGAACTCTTTGTGTTCCACTTGTTTATTGTCCTGCTCGCTCATTTATCACTAACCCATCCATTAAAGATTATGCTTCAGGTCTCCGGTTTTCCACACTTATATTTAACACCAACAATGCTGGGATTTTTTTCTCTCAAGCTTAAATGCAAAAAAGGGAAAAGAAAAAAATCAATTATTCATCCTATGATTTGCACTCCCTTCATCATTCCAGACTGGATGAGCTAATAATTCAGGATTTGACTTAGCCTGCAAATCACATTTTCATGGATTGTCAAAGTGGATTTAGGGGAGCGCCACACTCGCAGTCTGCATGAATTCCAAGTAGGTTCTTCCCAGTCCAACATGAAAATCCTACACTCGAGGAGGGATATGTTTATCTTCTTACGTAATTCTGTAGACAAGAGAAGCATGATCCCACGCTTAATGCTTTTTAAATGCACTAAGCTTCACACAAAGGTGGGAAGACCCTCCCTGAATGAAAACCGTTCATATTTGAAGCTTGTTGAAGTCAAGTCAGCTTTTATTGTCATTCAGCTATATGTGTATATGGTGAGTAATCTGAGTTAAACTTTTCTTTAATTTCTTATATAATACATTTAAGCCAACCAAGATGTGTTTGTTTCTTTATCACAATAGATTTGAAGACATGTAGTGTTACATCACTTGCTTACCAATGGGTCCTTTGCAGTGAATGGGTGCCGTCAGAATGAGAGTCCAAATAATATTAATATAATATTACATTTAATACTAAATTTTTCCAGATCTGTTTAAAACATTTAAACCTGTTTCCCCACTTCCCTGTCTCTCTGTCAGTCATCATATTCTCGGTTGCAGCCAGTGTCCCAATTATATGTTGCTTTAAAACGCTATTACTATGGGGGAAAAAAATCCAGAAATAAATTTGCCATTCATTCTGAAAATGTGTAAACATTTCTATTTGATCAAGACGAGTTGACCGTCTTTGTCCTGGATAGAGGAGATCTACTACACATCTTCTCTTTTGATGTCCCCCGCCTGCTCCCCTCTGTGAAAAGCTCTTTTTCCCTTGATGGAGAGAGTGTATTACACCAATGCACTCCATGGACTTCCTCTCCTGCCAGTTTCACATTCACAGCTCCTGAGGAGCCCATCAACCTCCCGCTGAGACTTAAGGCCCCTTAGCTAGTGTGACTTCACTTTGATCTGAAGAAAAGCCAGACCTACAGGAACTGCTCTGTTTGTCCTCTCTTTCCCAAAAAAGTCAACCCTTGTATTTTGTTTGGGGTCAACCTCTGGACTATATTTGTATGATGCTTATTATAGATAATATAATAAGTAATGCATAGCAAATCAGCATATTAGAATGATTTCTGAAGGATTATAACACCTAGCCTTTAAAATTTTGAACATTAGTATACATCAAACTTAAAGGTTCCCTGAAATGCTTAGAAACATGCAGTGTTACTCTATGTGTTGACGTCATTTGAACTGAAACAGGAAGACAGGGCGGGACATATCAAGCAGCCCCGCCCCTTTTTAAAATAGCCAATAGCGTTCGTTTATATCACAGCTTGGGCTAGAGCCGTTCAGAGCCGTTGAGCTCCGTAAAGCCGCATTTGACAGGGTATGCCAGCCACAATCTCATCCATATTGCTATAAAATATAGCATTCTGTGTAGAATTAAAGTAGCTCTGATACATTTTGTGGTTTGCGCCGACTCGCGCATGTGATCCGCTCTGTGTTATCGTGTCTCTGGACCAGAGCAGAGTGTGTGTGCGGTGCGGTGGTTAGCGTGACACAGTGCAAAACCAGACTTCTTTTTTTCCTCAATGGAAAGCATATTTACACTGTTTGAATCGTTCCCTGTCCCCTATATAGTGCACTACGTGCCATTCACTGTACAGAAAATACTAATTCTGTGGACCGATTTCAGCTGCGGCTTCAGTGTCTATTTTATAGTGTAGGGGGCAGGCGCTTCGGATTCTAGAGAGCATTTGATTGGACAGAAAGCTTGATGAGAAGCTGAAGTACGATGTGACGTCAAAAAAATCGTTGAGCCGTTTTGGCGGAAGTGACGAACTGCAAGCTTTTGAATGCTTATATCTTCTAAATGCGAATTTTGTCACTGTTTTGGAGCACACTGCCTTATAGATAACCTTAAGATTAACATATTGATACTAAAACCAAAAAACTTTAATTTTGATTTCATGGGGACTTTAAAAACAGTCCAGTCAGTGTAAACAGAACATGAGTATTCATCCTGATGACCACTTGATCTTTGTAAGACTTTGAATTCACAGTGATCTGTGGTTTCCTTGGCCCCCTTTTCAGCAATCTACAATCTGCAGAATATCCTTGCCACGTCTGGAGTGAGACAGTTAGGAGGAGTAAAGGTTGGGTCCATTAAGGTGAGAGAGAAATCAAGCAAAGGCCTGAATCTAATACAGGCAGAAGCAGCCACACAGAGCCATCTGCCTCCCTGGACTCGCCTGTCAAAGCCATCACGCTGCCGCATGCATGTACTACCTGCTCTGCAACGCTCTGCGGCATTTCTAAGCCAGCTGATGCGTTTTGCACAGTGCATTTGAGAGGTAATAATGACATTAAAGCCATCGGGGAGCCGATCTATTTCAGCAGGCAGGGCAGGCTCCACTGTCATCTCCTATTTTCTGCCCAATTGACGGCAGAATCTCTAGGACCGGTTTCTATTTCGGGCCGCTGTCAGTCCTGTCGGCAGGAGACAGTTATGACCTAAACCAAAGCAATAGTGAGACTCTGACTGACTCCAAACCAGCACGAGGGAGCTGATCTGAGGATCAACAGGACAATGAGCTCTCTGAGAGACAGAATGAAGATGAGTCCTATTCACCCACAGACACTGAATATTGATATGATCCATTTATCTGCCTGGGGTACATTTCCCTCTGTTTTTTGGTTGGATGCTGGAATAGAAATAAGAATAAGTCACCGATGCATGACATCAGTGAAGGAATTCTTATGATTATTGTTCATGAATACCCTTCATCTTTTTTGTAAATATTTAATGAAACTTTTTTTTTTCCTGAATGGGCAGTCACCCGTCCCATTTACGTAAACTCTGAAAATTTTGTATATAGCATTATTTATAAGAATATTACTATTATTTATGCATTTAATGTTAAAATATTTATTTTAATATTTAATAAAAGTAAAGATTTAGCTTATTTTCTTAAAGGTGAGGTGTGTGATTCTGTGCTATAGCCTCACCAAATGGAACTGTAAAAAAAAAAAAAAAACTCTTTCAACCATCTTTCCCAAACACTATAATGAAGTACACTTCCAAGGCTCATAGTCTAATAAAAGCTTTACATATAGGGATGCCATGCATGTTAAGATCACATGACTAGCCAAATACTATTGTCTTTATCTCATAATAATCCTTTGTGTGATTCTGCATCCAATGTAAACCTGTTTCCACCTCAAGATTAAAATAAATGTGACGTAAAGATATTAAGTTGAGACATAAAGTCACATGTCATAGATACAGAAATACAGACATAATTATGATATAACGTTCAACTGACAACTTTACAGGAACTCATATGCAACTATTACAGAAGGTTCAAACACTCACTGATGCTCCAGAAAGAAAAACCATTCCCCAAAAACAGGGAAAAACTGAAAACTTTTGAACAGAATGGAGATGTGTACATTTTTCTTATTTTGCCTAAGTATCATATTTTTTTCATTTAGTACTGCCCTTCAAAGGCTACAGAAGATAGTTACATGTTTCTCAGAAGACAAAATAAGTTAAATTTATCCTGATCTTAATACATGGTTTTTCCTTCTGGAGCGTCGGTGAGCATTTGAACCTTCTGTAATAGTTGCATATGAGTCCCTCAATTGTCCTCATGTGAAACGATGGATCCAAATCATCAGTCACTTTTGGGAGAAAGGTTCCCAATTGCCCGAAGATGGTGGAAAACCAAAGAATGTGCAGGAGCTGGGGGATTTTTCTGAAGAACAGCAGGCGGTTGAACTGCTCAGGACCAATGCAGGACTCATGAACAACTATCACAAAACAGAAAAACAGTTGTGCATCATCCAGGAAACGACACAAAGTATTAAGATTCAAGGGTATGTAACCTTTTGAACGGGGTCATTTTTATAAATTCAGTTATTTATTTTTTTTGTGTGGAGTATATATAAACACCTGTTATGTGAAATAGCTTAGAGTAGGCCTGCTGAATAAAAAAAACATGCAATTTTCATGAGCTCTCATTTTATTTTGTTAAAATTATTAACATATTTGCATATTCTGCAAGGGGTATGTAAACTTATGAGCACAACTATATATATATATACTGCAACAGTGACTTTTTCTGCATCTTCACAAAACATCCACTACATTCATTGTCTTCATGGTAAAATTTAGAGATAACACCTCGTGTTATGAATCAATTTGATAAAAATTGCCTCAAAGGAATTGATTCAGTTGAGAGGTACAGGAGACGCTTTTACTGAGATTTCACAGGGAGACATTCAATACATTTTGACAAGTAATCTGAGAAAATTTAACCTCCGCACTGACAGATGCTCCCTAGAAATTTCAAAATAATTGTCTCAGGAACGGCTTTTACATTGAAACAACACTTTGCTCAATTGCCAATGACAAGTTGCTCTCAAATTATCGAACCTTTAGAAAATTGTCTTCCCAGTACCTTGGGACTTCTTTCAAAAGTTCTAGTTAAAGAGAGACTGAGCGAGACACAGAGGAAAGCACTATTGTGTGGGTCAACCTACATAAAGGTAGTGTTGAGTGGAAAATCGGAAACGACGTGCACCTGCGGTATACCTTGTGGGGCTTCAGCTTAGATCAGTGTCTCTGTGGCATGAGCTCTTTGACCTTTCCTGTGATTTTGGGGAATGCACTGGGGCTCTGTCAGTGTCACTCACCAGCACTGCCATCCACAACACTCTGGAAGTCCTGATGGTATAAATGTGCTAGTTGCTTTATAACCTTGCACTCATAGATAATCCAGTAAATCTAAGTTGCTTCAGTCCAGTAAGCGTTCATCTTGAAATATTACTAACTATATTAAAGGACTTAGAATATTAAATATGATACAGTAGGCTTTAAACCCACAGTAGGTGTTAAAGCCACTTGTTTTTATTAATGACTTTAGGAATTAGTTTAAGATTTACAGTGATTGCTGACTTTATTAAAACTAGTTACAAAATCAATCAATCAACCAATCAATCAATGAATAAATTAATTTACATTTAAATATAAATATTTCATTTGAGATTTGTAGCATTTAACAATTTTAACATTTTCTTTGTTTTTATCACTATAACTTTAGCACTATAGGCATCTGCATCCCGTTATTAAAGCCACCATAAAGCTGACTGACTTCCAAACTCCAGTCAGTAGCGCAGATGTGGGTGGTCCGTGTGCCTTTCCAACCCTGTCCGTAAATCTGCATTAATACTTCCTCACCTGGGAGTGCTATTAAATACCGAGCTAAAGAGCACACTTACGGCTCTCTGTGCTATTCGCTGGCTCAACACAACACCAGCAAGAGGACGAGTAAATAACATACGATTCGCTTAAAACTCATTCTGTGGACCCAAATGGACCTTATGTGGCACATTATGAATAGCTCATGCATTTCACATTGACTTTCCCAAACAGACAGCTACAAATACAAACAGTCATCTCACTGCGGTAAACAGCAGAGAGTGATTTTAGTGCCGATTTCTGTATTTGAGACAGAACAAAGCAAGAAAGCAAGCAAAAAAGAAGAAAGCCATACGCTTTAGAATCAATTCCGTTATTGAACTCTTAATTGTTTTAATCTTATTAAAACTCAGTTTGCAAATCACTTAACCTCCTCCCTCTCATTCTCGCTACCTTCTTTTCTCAAACCTCTTGACTTCAATTAAATGTGATTGAAGAAGAGAAAAGGAAACTAGCGAAGGGAGATAACGTTCTTTCATTGCTATCTCTCTTGTGTAATTACTCATATCAGACAAAGCATGATTTTGAAATGCTCCCCTGTGACTGTGTATCCATTTCAGCCCATCCTGATTGACAGAAGCAAATTTGCACAATGATTTTTGGTGTCTTTTTTTCATCCAAACATGAGGTATTAATGGAATAGCAGGTCACAGCATCGTTGCTTTAATCATCACAACATTCCGAGTTGCTAATTAACATTTTTTTCTTCCTTGTCAGTGTTGGTAGATTTTAATCAGGTAGTTATTTGTGGAGTTAAAAAATAATTTGCCTTCATCAGACATGAATAAGAATCCAAACAAATTCCTCATTCAGCACTGGCCATGCAACTTATTACCGCTGGTGTAATTATATTACATTATGTAAAGTTGCAATCAATTTCGACATTGGTTTATTTAAATTCAAGAGACTAATGGGTTAAAATGTTCCCATACTTTTGTGAATTTAGTCGCTTTCGACCTTGAATTGTAAATGATTAAACTTGAATCATTGCTAATCTTTTTCATAGTTGTAAAAATGGTGGAGGGTTTATTATGGAATTCATAATAGTTCTTGTTCATGACCCCCTTTTTTAACCTTATACTGTATCTCTCCTCCCAGGAATCACAATATACAATAGATTAAACCTGAGTCACCTGCTTTCTTGCGTTTAAATATATAAAGTCTTTTCAATGTAAAATATTCTAACCTTGATTTTTTTTCTTGTACTAAGTGAGAGTTAAGCACAGAGCTAAGAAAAAATGAAATTAGCAATGTGCGGTGCAAATAGTATTATTGGATATGATTATAAAATAATTTAAGCTGTCTACGTATTTATTTATTTGGCAAGAAAAATGTACAGTCAGTCGGTGATTATTGCAAAATGAATTCCTTCAGAGTGATAAAACAGCTGTATACAGTGTATCACAAAGAGTGGATTTAAATATTGAACATTTTTCCCAGGTATTTATGAAACGTGCAGTATTTTCTGCTGTAAAATGTTTTGGTGGTTTGATTGACGGCCCTGTTCCTACAAGTCTCACCAAAACAATGCCCTGTTTAATATGCAATATTGCGTGATTTCAGGAGTCAAGTTGGGAAATGCTGCACTAACAGGTATGAGGGTTTGTCTATTCACACTCCACAGATATACTGCTTGATTCTGTCTTGGTTGAGTGCTCAGTTTTTCCTCCCAAATATTCAATAACACTTTCATGAACCTTCTAGTTTTTATGAGTTTTTAAAATTCCAAATAAAGATGTTTTTGTTTTGGATAGTGATATGGGTTTTTGGTGCCAGCCTTGAGTACTCTTCACAGTGGTATGATAATAGGTTTGTAGACAGCCAAGAAAGGTTTATTGAAAATACTGGTATGTGGGACACTTAGAATAGTGCTTCAGCTCCAGTGTGTGATGAAATGTTTTAGACCTTTTTTATTGCTCCACCCAGCAATGTACAGCCCTGAGGGTACTTCTGGAATCATGTGTTTTTGTTGATCTCAGGCCCTGAAGCTGCTGCTAGATAGATATTTCCTGCAGTGCGTTCCAATCATCCAATAGTGCCCTGCAAAGTGGACTTAACACAGATTCCAAATCACACAGGGCATATATATGTTTGGTCTGAAGGCCACTGCAAATTGCAAAGAGAACAAGTACTGTATTCATCAGTATATCATTTCAAAGGAATTTTTATGTCCTAGAATGGATAGATAGATAGATAGATAGATAGATAGATAGATAGATAGATAGATAGATAGATAGATAGATTATTTATTTATTTATGTTGTTGTTGTTGTTTTGATTATTCATTCTAAAAAGTACTTGGGAATATTTTTTAGTATATTATGTGCCTATTCTGCACATAATCTGTTATGATGATATTGTAGTTAGGCCCATAAAGAGTTAATTCATTGAAATAATCACTTCTGCATGTTCAGAGGTATGTGGCAACAGTAAACACTATACAAACCCTGTGAATTGTAACACAGCTCTCGTCTCTTTGCATTATATAAAATGTGTAGAATTTTTAGTCAGCAGGTGCAAGTATGATATCTTTCAACCTAGAGGTTTAAAAAAGGCAAACCGTTGACTTGTCTAAAATTGGCACTGAGAATAGATCGTCATAATGTGGCGTCAGTGTCTTGCTTGCATGCATGTTCTTAATGCGGATAAAAATGCAGTTTATGATATATATATTCTTTAATACTACAAAATATTCTCTATCGCTCATTTTCTCAGAAAAAAGAAAAACATGATGTGTGTGTGGGGGTGTGGGTGTGTGTGAGGGAGAGAGGGAGAGAGGTTGAAGAGGGAAGAGAGAGAGATGGGAGGGGGGGGAAGGAAGGAGGAGGGGGGGGGGAGGAAGGAAATGAAAGATGGAAAATAGGAGAAGGGACGTCGGGGGGCGAGAAGTGGGGTGGGACGAAGGCTGACACACACCGCCATTGAATTGCGCGATTATGGTCCTGGCAAGAAGTGGCTCTCCTCCTTATGATCTACTCAACCCGTGGAACAACAGGGTGCTCATTCCTCAGGCATGCCCACAGTAGCCCTGTAGAGGGGGAACATGCGAGCTCGGCATTTGGGAGAGCTTGTGGAACCATGCCTTGCACCCCCACTATCATTCATCAGCTTTTACTGAGTCATTTCTGCCTCTGTAGGGGAGAAATGACACCATTCTTTGTCTGGCCGAGTCTCTGGGTGGTCCATGTGAGACCATAACTACAAGGGAGTAAAGCAGCTGATTCAGTCTGATCTTCTTCATTTGAGAACACTGAGGACTATGATGGTCCAATTTTCAGTTTAGTTTTAGACTTTTTGAGTGCTGCAATTTAGCTGCTCAAAACTAGTCATTAGAGCAGCTTGACGGATGCCAGAACGGAATGTAGTGAGTAACGTCTATTTGTGTATATCTTCCAGGGGCTGTCCTTAGCTGACGCGGGGCCCGGTGCGAGGTTGGGAGTGGGGCCCCCCTCGGTCCGTTCGCGATCGCGTTCCAGGGGGGGTCCCCTCGGTCCGTTCACCACAGGGGCCCCCTCAAGCGCGGGGCCCGGTGCAACCGCACCAGTTGCACCCCCCTAAGGACGGCCCTGTATATGAAATATTTCAAATAAAATATAATATATACAATTTTTACCTTATATTCTATTGTATTCCTTTGAAAGAAAAGCACAAATCACTTTTCAAGCAGAAAACAGGCATCACTAATAATATTTTGGCTAGCGATAAAATAAATAAATAAATAAAATAATAGATGTATTGCTACACTGTAAATAAAACAAAGATTATCGAAGTACATTTTATAAGAAAATACTATTTCTGTCTTTCCACTTCAAAATTGCATGTTTAATTCAATGTGTTACTGCTGTTTCTTTGTAATTAGCCGTAAAATGTCATTTCTGAGTGAAAATGGTTTCTTTTTTTTTCAGTATTCATAGTTAATGTGATGAAGTGACTACATGCATCCACAAAAAATCACCAGTTGGCTAAAACGCATTGCAAAAATTTAGCTAGTTCTGAGAAAACGTGTAGTATGATTTGTTTGCAGATGCCGCTTGTTTTAATATGTGATACAATGAGATTCATACATTTTAAGTTCATACAAATTTTTGCAAACACCACTGGTAACCGGATGTTTTGGACTGTGGACATCATTCACTGAGACTGTATAATTATCGTCCATCACCCAGCCAGCTGGATTGTTGTCTGAAACTTTGGCTTGAGCCCTTGACCATCGAGTCAGTTTGTGCTATTTGTGAAACTATGAGGCCTGTCTCTGGAAGGCTGGCTGCCATCAATGGCAATTATCCCATCCCTCAGTGCGTATGATTGCCTCTGTGGAAACCTGAGGCTGCCTAGGATTCTGGGGTGAAAAGATTAAACCAGTTGCCATCTGCCCGTGTCAGGCTGCTTGTAATGAATGGATTTCTTTGTAAGTGCCCACAGTAGGTGTATATCAAGTCGTTATAGGTTTGATTGGATGTGAGATGCTTTCTAACTTTATATTTAGCCTTTTTTCTTGTTTAGTATAACTTGTCGAGGCAGTTGCATTATGTTCATCATATACAAAATCAAAACTGGGTAATCTGTTGTTGTCTTTTCTTTGTAAACTTCATAAATGCTTACACAAACAAAGAGAAAAATCATTTTAAAAATCTCTTTCGTCATGTGATAGTTTTAACAGAGTGCAAAAGCATAAAGAGAAATCATTTTATGAGGCTGGATGCTATTACACCTGCGCTTCTAGAGAGAATTGCTGCCTAGTCAGCTTCAGGTGGTGAAATGAATCTCCAAATGAACAGTCAGCAATCCTTTTCCCCATTTAAATAATGTTTTCCTGCAATCTGTGTTTACATCACAGTGGCCACAGAGGAACAAACTGGACAACACTGCAATGAAAAGATGCATAGAGCTCAGTTTTCTAGATGCAGTCAGCAGGGCCTTTTTATTTTTTCAAAATAACCCAGCTACACTGAAAAAACAAAGATTCATTGAATTTACAATTTTTTTTTTTACGGTAAGTGGTTGCAATCAATGTATTTTAGCTACATTTAAATGAACAAATTTAGTTGACTAAGTTTCAAAATTTTTTTATTTAAATGTAGCTAAAATAAATCGTTTGCAACCACTTACCTTAAAAAAAATTAGTATAATTAAAAAATAAATTAGTATAATTTTTTTTTTCAGTGTAACATCGACATTTATGCAACATTCACAAAATTTGCATTCACAAAATTTGCTGGCAAGGTTCTCTCAAAGTTGAATAAACGTTCCTTCAGTCTGGTCTTTAATAATGTTCTCAAAAAGTTAGCACCAAAATGATATTTATACATGGTTCATGAACATCTTTTTCTTAAACGTTTCAGTTGGATGTTTGTATTTGTTTTATAATGTTCAGAGAACATTCAAAAGTACCTTTTTCCATGTTTGCAAAATGATCAAATGCAAAGTTCAAATAAAAAAAAAAAACTTTAAAAACTGTTGTTTTGAATGTTCAGGGACCAGAAAACATTCTTAGAAAGAACATATACTTTGTTTCCTAGGAATTACATTCAAAATTAGATATAATTGTCTTTTGTCTGTAGTATGCATGAAAGACCCATTTCAATAAACTCTTCTGTGAAGCTCTGTTAGATTATTTAATTAATCCAAAATTTGAACATAATTCTGCACAGTGCAAGTTTATTCTTGCTGTTCCAAGCAATAATAAATTATATCATCTTAAAGTACATTGATGTTTTATGAAGAAATATGAACATAAAAACTTTTATGAGCATATATAAAAGCCCCCTCCACAGCATAAAGCAGTAAAGCTTCAGATCAGACTTTCCCCCGATGGCTCCTGAGCTTTTGCAAAGAGAAACCACAGTAACATCCTTGCACTGGTATAATGAAACACGTCGAGTGTATCCTGAGTGTGCTAATCAGTAGGCCACCATATGGATTTTTATTACAGAAACTTTAATTAACATTTAGCTCATCTGTGGCTTCATTAGTTCCCAGATGTCTCGCTGTATCTCTGCATGGTGCTTGTGCTGCTGGTTGCAGGTGTTGTGCCTGCGGCTGTGCGGGATCTGGAGGAAACCAGCCCTCACGGTATGTTTGTCTTCTTTCCAGTCCCGTTTCATTTCTCTCTTTATCGTTCTGCACTCAGATTTGTATGTAAGAATTTCTTCCACATCATCTCCTCATGCTCAAGCTGACATTAATGTACAGGCTTACCTGAGTTTAAGCCTAGGGCCCCCAGCCTGAGGGAGGCACCCAGTGGTGCAGGAGAAAAGTATGACGTATAAAAATTAATCACCACAATTTATAATGTGTTAGCTGCAGTGGTGGATCCTGGCAGGAGTGATATATAGACAGGCCTGGGGCATCAGCGCTTTCTTTGGTGGCGCCACACACAAACACACTAGCTAACTGTTTTAATACTGCGGCACCCTCTTTCACTTCTGCTGCTATCTGCCTGCACTACGGAAATATGAAAAGCAGCCTGTCCATGAAAAGAATCTCTTTAGCTATTAAAAGCCCAAAATAATATGTGTAAAAGAAGTCTTACGCTCACCAAGACCGCATTTATTTGATCAAAAATATAGTAAAGCAGTCAAATTGTGAAATATTATTACAACTGTTTTCTATTTAATATGCTTTTAATATGAACATAATTACAATAAAATATATGTAATATATAATGTAATATAACACAACATACTGTTTTATTAATTGTTGCTTGCACATTCTGCACTTGTTTTCTGCAAGCTACGTAGTTACACCAGTAGGTGGCGACAAGTGGCTGTCTTTATTTTTAATGTTCGTATAACCAAGAAAAAACGTTTTTTTTTTTTAAATATTTAATAAACTGGACATTTTAAATGTTCAGAGGGACAACATCAGAAATAATGTTTTCATAACAATGATGTTAACAAAGCGTTAGAACTTATTTTGGGAATTACATTTAGGATTGGATACAATTTTCTTTTGTCTAATATGCTGGCATGAAAAACACTTCTGTCAAGCTCTGTTAAAATTAGAAATTGTTATTTAATCCAAAATTTGAACATAATTTCTGCACAGTGCAACTTTATTCTTGCTTTTAATAATAAGTTCTACCCCAAAGTGGTGACAAGTGACTGTCTTTATTAACGAGTCAATGAATTATTCACTCAACTGATTCATTCAAAACTTTGATTTATTCAGGAACAAAACAAGTGACTGGCTGCTTCTCAGTTCTAAAAAGGCAAGGAACATCACCAAATGTCTGCCAGGATATTTTCCATTAAGTTTCATTTCCTTTAACCCTAAAACACAACACAATACAATGCACAGTTCATGGGCAAAACACCTCTGAAAAATTAATACAGAAAATTCCTTCATATTACTGTACAGCACATTGTATCATATTTTTACATTTAGAGTGTGGTATGAGAACACAAGGAAGAATGCATACGAATACATTTGAGTGGCCTCTGTCTGTGAGTAACTGAATCATTCATTCAAAAACAGTGGTTCATTCAGGATCTAAACACCATTACTGTGTGTTGCTCTATGATGGTTGACTTCTACTTTGGCTTCATTTGGAACTATTTTCTTTAAGCAAAATAAGACCGCCAATATTGTGTCTAAAATGAAAATTACTTAACCACACTGTTGATAATATGGTGTTGTTGGTCTGAATATGATCATGGCTGTGATTATCTTCAGCACTGCTGATATTCAGAATAAAGCTTTTACTCTGAAATTGCTTAGGAATATGTATATTAGTAGGTCATAGTCTGAATGCAGGTGTACAAGGTCCCCCATGAATTAAAGCCCTGTAGTATCTCTTAATGAAGCCTTGCTCCTAGACAACCTAAAGGCAAAACTGGGAAGTCATATTGATCAGCTGTTAGAAGTACAGTGGATTTTCTTCCTTAAACATGAAACCCCAAAATGAACACACACACATGCAAGCTAAAGTTTCGCCCTGAGGAACACATGCCCAAGTCTAACATTACCGTTTCTTCCCAGCTGTCTCCCCACAGAAAAAAAGGGAAACGTCCGTGTCATTTATTTTAAGTGCACTGTTTAGAAGATATAGTTTCCAGTTTCAATTGCCCCCCCCCCCCAGTTTGGGCTAAAGCAAACAACACTCCGACGCAATAGATGAGGAATGAATGAAGAATAGGTGTCTTTAAATAGATTGTGCTCTTGAACACAAAGTGTAGGATATCAGACCGAATCAGACAATCTAAGATTTGGTCAGAACCGAGTTGAGGCACGAGGAGTCACAAAAATTCCCCAGAGGCCCCAGACAACAGGATGTCATAAATCAGGCATTAGCCTTCTGAAGCAAGCCTAAACCTAAACCCCTTTCACAGAACAGTTTTCAACATTAAAACAAAAGAACACATTGACAAGTCCAATTTTAGGGCAAGTTATCAAGAATAATGGTCAGAAGAGATGCACAGCGTGACCGTCACATGGAGACATGTGATAGTGATCACAAGCTCTTCGGATTGACTTTTCCCTCCACCTAAAGACAGAGAACAGAACGTATCCTTACATCCACAGAATGCCAAAGAAACTTCATATCCATGTGAATATGTGCCGGGGCAATGCACACTAAAGGACTCGAGAAGATACTAAACATGATATATATCGAACGCCGCCTAGCGGTATGCAACCCACATGTGACTTATCAGGTCTTAATAATTTATTGTGTGTGTATTTTGAATAACTATTGAATAGTTTAAGAATCGCTATTCATGTTTAGTATGTGTGTGTTTAAAAGAATCATGCTTAACCGTTCTTCCAGGCCGAAACCTTGGTTCGAAGATGTATGCGATATTCTTATTAGAAGAAATAGGTCCAAAATGTAATACTTCAGAGCGGGAAAAAAGCGCAGAATGTATGTGAAGAGGAGATAAAACAGTGATTATGAATGGGGAGGAGGAATATACAACCCCCCGAGCAACGGTGACATCTAATTGGTCAAAGCACCATTTTGGGTGTGTTAAACAGCCCGGTTTAAAAACTAGAAACACCATCAAATCACTCTCTTGGTTCTCTTGGCTCTATTCTTCAACCCCCTTCTTTGCTCTTACTCTCCTCTTTTTAGGCATAGCCTTGAGCTATGTTTTTAGTCATGCTTCTCTAGTTTTGAGCGTGGTCTGGCTTACACGACAGCTCCTCCAAAACCATGAGGAGAAACGCCACCTGGTCTCATCAAACCTTACATCTATTTCTATTTCTTTAGTTTGTTTTATTTTCCGTTGAGAGTTGTGTGCTGAGTTAAGCTGTAACGTCGCACTCCGAAGAGTGCTGTCAATGTTCAACTGCAGACCACAGGCTCGCGTCGCCAGCCAACGCACAACACGTGGCTTCCCAAGGGACTGAACCTCCAGAGCCAAATTCAGCAGCTCGGGGAAACCCTTTCGCAACAGACAGAGGAAAGGGAACCGCATCACAGAAACGCAAGTAACCCCAGATTCTAACTGAACTGGGCGGTAATCGTCAATTTTAACCTCATGGGGGAACTCGAGTGCGAGGGTAATTAAGTGATTGATGGTTGTCGGATCTATTAAAAGCACATATGCACATGCTAAAGCTTGCGATTTCATCATTTTCACTTATCTTTAATTATATTCAATCTCTTTCTGACACTGGTGTGAATGACGTGTGTTCATGTGTGTAGATTAGTTTATAGTGTCTTAGATTTGAGCCATAAGCCTTTTTCAATTATATGGGAAAGAGAAGTATCTTTTGTTTTGTGCTCACAAGTTAATGTCTGAAACTGCCGATCTGGTACTATGCTACTTAATAGTGTTTTCACTATATTTTGGAAATAAATATCCATTGCAGAATTAATGTCATACGGCTCGCTCACTGACTCGCTGGCAGTCTCAGTGATCCGCCGTAAAACAGTGAATCTGTCCTAATTCCCTTACATATTAACGGTGGAGTTCCCTTTAAAATCTTAAAATGATTCCCTTTGAGCTAAATTGAACTGTTTCCCTTACATATTTTTGGTGGAGAATGCGGGCAGATTAATCTAAATTGTGAGCATAAACCAAGTTATTTAATATTTTCATTGCTGCGGATGAAATATGAGAAGCTTCTGTTGAAGACTGGTGTGTGTGTGCGTGTGTGTGTTGCGTGTGTGACGTAAGCAGCGCGCGATGAAGGCCGCTTGAATGCAGAGCAGGGAGTGTAACTCGAGTTCAGCCTGTCATCAATTAGTAAAATGCAGGTAAGGGTAACTTACAGAGGGACTCTGGATCGCTACATAAAGGTAGAATTGAGCGTGTTCCTACCGTGTGTAATGCCTGTTTATAGCTAGAGTTGGGGATTTCATTGCGTGTTCCAGTGTTTTTCAATAGCTATTCTCCCTGCAGGGAATCTCAGTCACCGTTAGCTGAATGGAGCTAAACTGCAGTAGTTAAAAGGAAAATAAATTGGTGGATAAAGAATAGTTTTGAGCGTGTTCCTCAATCTGTTTATCAAAGCCTTATTATTCATAGTTTGATTTCAATGTGTGTTCCATTGTTATGCCATGCTATTCGATTCGATTCCCTGAGTTAAACATTACGAGATAATGCTTGCCTGCCTGTGTCTGTTCACAAAGTACATTTAATTTCGCTTAACACTGCGTGTAAGTGAATATTAACTTAGCATCAACAGCGAAGAAAACCTGTTGTTTAAGTGTCCAGAGAAACTGGCACAGAGATTTAAAGATCTGCTGAGATCGTTATCACGGTTTGCCCTAACTGCAGCACAAAGCTGCTATTTGAATAAAGTTAAATTTAACTCCGAACGAACCGAGAGTTTAAGCGCCACATCGCAAAACCAACCAAAAGCGGTGTTGTTATTTGTACAGTGTTGAAATGCGCCGACATTTCATATAAGATGCTTAACTGTACTTGCAATGCAACTGTTCACATGCTTAGCCACTAGAGCTTGATTTGGTTGCCATAGTTACGATCGTGACACGGAAGTCTGAACCTACTTCCGATGCAACTTTGAACTGCGCACGCGCAGCACAGCGACGCTATTGTAAACAAACCCCACGGGTGGCTAAGCTAACGAAACAGTTGTTTACATTGAAGTCTATGCTAAAGCCTTTAGCCTCAAAGGTTAGCAGTTAGCATTAACATCCAGTGGTTGAATTCAGTGTCTGTTGGGCAACGATAAAGTGATTTAACCCTTTAAACATCTAAACTAATACACCTGTTGGTCTCTTTCTCTCTTATTCCTCCCTTTCCTCACTTCTTACCTCTTTATCTTATTTTACTAGAAAGGGAAATACTAACTCACAATTATTAATTGTGCCAAATTCAAATTTAATTAAAACATTAAATTTATTTGGAATCATTCAAATTTCCCCCTCAGATCATTTCATATGATCATTATTTCTAGTATTCCCTCTTATGCCTAATCATCTTAGGTACGAATAAGCCTTGAATTTAAAAAGTTTAATAAACACTTATTCTACTAATGATTTTCTTACCATCAAGAATTTAAGTTCAGGGAATATACGCTTATCATTATTTTATTGCGTTTACCTTTTCCCTCTCCCCCTACGTGGTTATACACTTAGCCATTATTGTTTTATTTTGATTTCCTTCGTTTTTTAATTTCCTTTCTACTTACTTTGCCCATTTATTACTTTTAATTTTACTTTACCATTCGTGTTCCTCTGGAGATCCTAGCTTGGGAACGACACACCTGAGCCCTAATATGAGACAGTGTTATCCCTCACTACGAGTTCAAATAAATTTGAAAGACAACTCTCTTTCACTTAAATTTTATTTTTGTTTTATTAGTTGTGCAGCAACTAAGAACAACACTCTACTCGTAGGTGGGTATAACAGCATCAGAGCCTGCTAGTGGACGCGATCCACTCAGTTTACTGAGTAAACTCCTGAGCTCTCCTTCCCTTTTCTCCTGTCACCTCCTGCTTTCTTTCCTCTTTACTCTTCACATGCGTAGGGACCTGTAAGAACCATCAATCAATCATATGTGAATGAAATACATAATCTTGTCTAAGAAGACGAATCATCCTTATGAATTTGATTATAATCAACCCCTCCTTCGTTCTTCCTAACCTCCCTACATTTGGAAACGCAATCCAGATTTTAGCATCTCATCCAACGCTGAGACCAATTTAATAGAGATAAGTGTTGAACAACTTATCTCAACTTATCTTCGCAGCCTCCCTGGTGAGCGGCCAAACTGTAAGGTGTACGGTGTCAATCCTGTCAGACTAAGAAAAGAGATATCAACATTATTATTGCATTCTTTTGTCTAAAACTGAGATTTAATAATATTGTTTACCTTCTTGATAACCACATTCAATTGAAAAAAAAACAAAATTTTTTTAACCAAAAAGGAATTGTTTTTTTTTTACTGAATTTTTTTTACCTTTTTCTCTCTTTTTCCTTTTCCTCGTTAGAAGTGACGAAGTCTTCGCATCCCTAGTCTACTTAGACACCCTGAGATCAACACAATCATCACCACACTTCACTAGTGCGTCACAATCACTGACACGACACTTAGTTGTCCCACCACACATAGGCTTCTACTNCAACTCCAAGAACCACATTCCTGTCTGTGCAACAGCAACCACCTAAGCACAGAAGTTCAGAAAGTCTGCCACAACCAGAAGGTATCACAAGAGGAATGCAACATAGGAGACAAAGTTTGCACTCCAGCTTCACACAGCCATGCCGAACTAGCTCTGACTGTCTGCTAAAGAACTTTCTGCCTTGCTGGACTGACCCCCATTATATCATGGACACGCCCTCATCCAAGCCAAGGATGCAGAGAGCCCGTCTTCACTGACATACAAGAAAAGGGGGGAGACAACACAGACTGAAACAGATCTGACCACACATACACTACACCATTAACACACACATCATTACCTACACCCAGAGGTAACCACGTCTACTGATAACACATTCAACTAACATTTTATTCCCACAAGTAGAATATCCAAATTTTTGTTACATATGCCCACCATGAAGAAACATGCAGTCATCCTCACAATAGGTAGAACACCTGACGCTAATTTAAGGTACATGACACACTAGGTGCACATGACATCCTAGCTCAACGGTAGTTGTAAGCCATGCTAGGAAAATACACAGCAGCTTAGTTTTGTTTGTTCTTCTTTTACCTATCCTGATTCCTTCCTCTCTTTCCTTAGTAGGTGAAACACCCAGACACCCTGCAAGGGTCAAAGGTCTGATATTAGGATTGACTCACCACACCTAATATCCGCCAGTAATTCTAAACTGAATGGAAGCCAGAGAGTTCCATGCACGATAGGTCAATTAATTTCATTGCAAATTATGTTGCTAGAAAATTAACGGTAAACGTTTTAAATTGACAACCTAGAAGAACCAAACAAAGTTTGATTGACGAATCAACGTACGGAACCATATTAGAACAATTTCCAGATTGAATTATAACATATTTCAATTTACTAAACTATTTTGACTAATTGAACTTTACCACCTGTACCTAAATAACCTGTTGCCTGCACCAGTACAGTAACTGTCATGGAGGTGTCTTGTTGTTTGCTGTGGTTGTCTGCTTCTTCTGACTTTGTTTCTCCAGCGCTCGCCGATGTCTTCAACTCAACACATCGCCGATCGAAGGGGGGTATGTAGGATATCAGACCGAATCAGACAATCTAAGATTTGGTCAAAACCGAGTTGAGGCACGAGGAGTCACAAAAATTCCACAGAGGCCCTTGGCTCGGACGACTACTACGGAAGACTGGGATAGAAAGAGACAACAGGATGTTGTAAATCAGACCCTAGCCCTTCTGAAGCAAGCCTAAACCTAAACCCCTGTCACAGAACAGTTTTCAACATTAACACAAAAGAACACATTGACAAGTCCAATTTTGGGGCAAGTTATCAAGAATAATGGTCGAAAGAGATGCACAGCGTGACCGCCACATGGAAATATGTGACAGTGATCACAAGCTTCGGACTGACTTTTCCCTCCACCTAAAGACAGAGAACAGAACGTATCCTTACATCCACAGAATGCCAAAGAAACTTCATTTCCATGTGAATATGCATCTAAATGACACTAAAATACTTGTGAGCAACTAATCATTTCTATACATAACTCCATATCATGTATGTAACCCACACGTTTAACTATCATGCTTTAATCACGTATTGTGCATGTATTTTGAATAACTATTGAATAGTTTAAGAATTGCTATTCTTGTTTAGTATGTGTGTGTTTGAATCTTATTGCTTGAAACGTTTCTTCCAATCAATACTTGGTCAAATGTATCATATTCTTATTATAAGAAATCATGTCCAAAATGTATACTCTACCAGAGCGGGAAAAACGCAGATTATGTGAATGATGAGATAACAGTTGATTTATGAATGGGGAGGAGGAATATACAACCCCCCGAGCAAACACGACATCTAATTGGTCAAAACACCATTTGGGGGTGTGTTAAACAGCCTGGTTTAAATACTAGAAACACCATCAAATCATGCTCTTCGCTCTTGGTTCTCTTGGTTCTCTTCTTCAACCCCCTTCTTTGCTCTTACTCTCCTCTTTTTAGGCATAGCTTTGAGCTATGTTTTTAGTCATGCTTCTTTAGTTTTGAGCGTGGTCTGGCTTACACGCCAGCTCCTCCAAAACCATGAGGAGAAACGCCACCTGGTCTCGTCAAACTTTACATCTATTTCTATTTCTTTAGTTTGTTTTATTTTCCGTTGAGAGTTTCGTGTTCTGAGTTAAGCCTAACGCCGCATCTCCGAAGAGTGCTGTCTAATCTTCAACTGCAGACCACAGCTCCGCGTCGCCAGCCAACGCCCAATCACTGGCTTCCCAAGACTGAACCTCCAGCCAATCAGCAACCTCGGGAAACCCCTTTCAGCAACCAGACAAGAAAGGGAACCCCGCATCACAGAAACGCAAGTACCTCCAGATACTAACTGAACTGGTGTATTTAATCTAAATTTTAACCTCATTGAGGAACTCAGTGCGAGGGTTAATTAAGTGATTGATGGTTGTTCAGATCTATGCAATTGCACATATTGCTGTAAACTTGGGATTTCACATTTTCATTCTCTTAATAATTATTTCCTCACTTTCTCTCTTTCTGAAAACTTGTGTGAATGCGTGTGTTCATGTGTTAGATTAGTTTATATGTCTTAGATTTATCCAATAAAGCCTTATTTATATTGAAAAGAGAAGTATCTTGTGTTTTGTGCTCACAAGTTAATGTCTTAAACTGCCGATCTTGTTACTATGCTAATTAATAGTGTTTTCACTATATTTTGGATATAGATATCCATTGCAGAATTGATGTCATACGGCTCGTTCACTGAATCGCTGGCCGTCTCAGTGATCAACCGTAAAACAGTGATTCTGTCCTAATTCCCTTGCATATTAATGGTGGAGTTCCCTTTAAAATCTTAAATGATTCCCTTTGAGCTAAATTATTGACCTGTTTCCCTTACACAATACTATCCAGTTGATGTAAAGACATCCCAATGAAAATTAAGGTCTTTCGAAGTGCATATTCCTGTCTTTAGAGTAAGCAAACTAAATTAAATCTTAACTAACAAAATGTTTTTAGTTTTTTTGTTAAGTGAATTTTCTACTTTCATATTACTATATTATAGTTAATTTAGTTTTTTGTTTAAAGTGAAATTAAGTTTTATATATATATATATAGACTTACATTAAGTAACATTTTGGCTTGTGAAAATATATTGATTAAGTATATGGTCTTTATTTAAAAAAATTATAATAATCTTTTTATTTTATGTGGATGTCATTTTTTTTTATTAATATTAAAAGGATAGTTCACAAAAATTCTAATTCTGTCATCATTATTCACCCTCAAGTTGTTACAAACCTGTATGAGTTTCTTTCTTCTGATGAACAAAAAAGAAGCTATTGTGAAGAATGTTGGTTGTAACCAAACAGTTGACTGTAGCCATTGACTTCCATTGTATGGAAAAATAAAATAAAATGGAACTCGATGGCAACTGTCAACTGTTTGGTTCAACAAGTGGAACCAAATCATAAATTGAGAAAAACAAACAAATTAGGCAATTTGTTTTTAAGTTGGTCCAAAGTATATATCTTTTTCAGTGTATGAGCAGCTCCCCAACTTCTGTATGTTGTGCTCCACCCCACATCCTCCTATCACAGGTGCTCTCACTCGGAATCACACCACGGAAACATCAGATCCACGTCGCCGGCGCTCTTGGAAGGGGAATTGAGTTCAGCGCTTTGCCTTCTCGAGTGGAAGATGGAACGTCATATGCTATCAATGGACGAATTATGACAAAAGAGCCTTTGGTCTCGTTGGAGATGGCAGAGCTTCCCATCAGTGCGGTCTCTGTGGTATTTGCTCTATATGTGTCAGGAAGGTCACAGATGTGGTGCGGGCTGGATGCTTCTGAGAGCTTCCTCAAGCAAACACAATTTAGCATGGTGTCGGGGGCAGTGGCACAAAGCTGGCTGGATTAAGGGGCTGTCACACTCTGTCTCCCACAACAGGATAACAAGCAGTGCTCAAGCAGCTTCCCCCCGGGGGGTAACGGTGACCTGCCTCTTGGTGTGGGGGCCACAGATGTACGTGCGAACGCGAGCGCGCATAAAAGTACACATCAATTCTTTTTATCTTACTCATTACACATGCACACTCCCAGGGAGTGTAACACACATCTTTATTTCTCTGCGATTCTCTGGTGTATTGTATGTGTGGAAATCATTATGTTGTGAACAGAGATGCAATCCCTCTCTTGTGGTTCTAATGAGTATTTAACACCAGTGGAGTTTATCTGACATTACAATGCTACCGTATGCCTGACATGCAATTATACACAGGGCCGCTCGTCCTATGGGCGATATAAGCGGTTGCCACATTATGACAAATATAGAGCAAGAAATACACGAACAACAGTATAAATGTAAACCTGTATAATTTATTCATGCTGCTGTGTATTGCTGGAAACACATACAGACATTATAATAGTCTCAGGTTTTCATGAAAAACTTGTTTTATGACTTGACTCTGTAGCGTGCATGCTCTGAAAGAGATGAAAAAATAAAACATTCAAAATTCTGTCATCATTTATTCATGTTGTTTCAAATCTGTATGACTTTCATAAAAGAAAAACGAAAAATGGCTCTGCTTTTTATTGTCCAGACAATGGAAGTTTGTGGGGTCCAGTGTCCAGTGACTTCCCTATGTGGAGAAAAACAGCCGAAAGGTTTTACCATATATTTTTTGTGCTCTGCAGAAAAAAAGAAAGTCATACAGGTTTGGAATGATTAGTGTTGTTATCGTTAGCTAAATTATTAATTGTTTTCATTAATTGAAATGCAGAGACGATATTTCTTCAAATATTCAAAGCACTTTTGCATTGAAGAAACAGTATCTGTCACACTATGAAAATATTTGAGTGAAATGCAGAGCAATTATTTTCTAACAAAAAGCTGCTCTGAAAAAGGTTTGTATACATAGGCTAGTTATTATAAATGTATTTTTAAATGAATGTTTCAATATACGTATTAATAAATACGAATTACATTCAAAAATATTATAGTATATTAAAGTGTCATGTTTCTAAGTTCTGTTTATTTTGTTTAGTTTCAGTTTGTAATTAAATCATTTCTTTCACATTGACTGCACACTTATTTTATTTGCAAGTATGTTTTAACTCATTGTCACTTCTGCATACAGTTCTGCAATTGTTTTTTTTACATCCTCAATCTATTTACACTGTTTATATGAAACATTTAATTTATTCATTTAGCACTGTTACCCACATACAAATGTGAAACAGTAAAATCATTTATATTTAATCCTATATATTTTATAAGCATAATATTGTACTATGTGAACACTATATAAGTGCTTTCTCTTGAAAACTTGTAACATTGTAGTGGTTCTATGGATGTTTTTATGTTATTTTACACAAGTTGGGTCCGTTTTCATATTCTCACAAACCCACAGGCCGGCTCTGAGTATACAGCAGTTGTAAAAGAACAATGAAGTTTCAGACTCAGAGGAAAACACTTTCAACAGCTACAAACATTAATTCCGACATTAATTCAAAGTCTTGAAATAACCTTCTTCAGTGGATGGCAACTTGTTTGGTACAAATGCCTCTTTTTTAAAACAAGGACAGACGGGGAGTCATTAATGTGAGCCCGTGTCCATTAGGCATCATATGCCGCTGAGCACAGTTCATGTGTGTGTGGTGAAGCCGTCTGCCCCTCCGCATTTGCCCTCTGTGACACCTTGTCAGGTTACAATGCGCTTAAAATTAATTTTTGCAGCAGAACGAAGAAACCAGGCTCCTGTATGTGAAGAACCATTCTCCAGAGACGTAGGCAGAGGTGAAGAGGTTAATGAGATTTATTTGTACAACAGTTTTTTTAGCCGAATGTCTCCATGGAAACTGCCTCAGTGTCACGCACCCATGGAGATAAAGATGTGTTTACATGTTGTAAATTATGAGACAAGACACGCCTCACCTAACTTTAAAACAAGTGTTTGTGGAACATGTTGTTAAATTCATAATTCTGTCATTTGTGCAGAGGCCACAAAGGCACGGCTAAAACAATCTTGGCTATATATACTGTATATATATATATATATATGTATATGTATATGTATATGTCTTGTATATACCATAAAAACAAGCCGCTTGGGATTTAAAATGTATTTTTAATAGGCATCAGTCACATAAATTATTATCTGTCATGATGATATGACAGTGTGTGGGTCTTCACGGATAAATGGTTCTGATATTTTCATATTTTTGAGCGTAGCTGGAAAGAGATCCATCTGGGACTCTGTTTTTTGTTTCACTTTTGATGTCTCAAACTTTGTGTAAGTTTGAAGGTTTTTGTTTTAAACCTCACATTTAATATTGTTTATTGTATATTACTAATTAATTCCTTTCTGAAATCTGATGTGATTTTTTAAAACTTCAAAATATATATTAAATCGCCACTACATTTATGTATTGGTATATGCTTTAATCCAAAGTGACTTATATTTCCATGCAAGACGAAACAAATCTGTCATTTTTCTCCCCCTCACGACATTCCAAACCTGTATGCATTTCTTTCTTCTACAGAAGACAAAAGATTATATTTTTTAAAGAACATTTTTTATTTAATTATTTGCTCACCAAGGCTGCATTTAGTTTAGCAAAAATACAGTAAAAACAGTGATACTGTGAAATATTATTAGTTTAAAAAAAAAACAGTTGTTGATCTTAATATATTATATAAATACAGCATATTCCTGTCATGGCAAAGCTGAATTTTCAGCAGTCAATACTCCAGTCTTCAGTGTCACATGAAATATATAGCTACAATAATACAGTATAGCACTTTGAAAGTGCCCCTATTATGGATTTTTGAAAATGATCTTTCATGCAGTGTGTAACACAGCTCTAAGTGAATGAAAACATCCTGCAAAATCTGAAAGTGCACCGTGTATAAAATTATAGTCTCTCAAAAGAAAGAGTCGACTCCAAATCATTGAAACGAGTCGTTTTTAAAAAACGAATCCCAAGCCGTTTCATGTTGACGTCAACATGAAACATTAGCATATTACCTGCCCACTTGTTGGTCTTTTCGCGTTGGTCTGAATGAAAATGCAAACTCATTCTTTACCACTAGGTGCCGGTTTTGGAGCGGTAAAAACAGCGGTTTCCCTGGTAAGGCTGTACACAAAGCAGCACTGCTTACAAAGGCTGCTTTATCAGGCATTATGCACGGTGGCCGAGAGAACTCAATGCGCTGCAAATGAAAGAAAAAAAAAAAACACATGCAAATAGAAAAAAAACAACAAATTAAGAAAACATCTTCATCAGTTTGAAACCACCGCGCTGCAAATCCTCACAACTCATGCAAATGAAGAAACGCGCTGCAAGTAACACAAACCACAACCAAAATTTTTCAATGGGACCCAAAAAAGTGACGGACCCGGCTGGGATTGGTTTTATGCAGTGGCTTTTTTTTTGAGTTTCTGCTAGTGATTCCTTATTTTTTATTTTTATTTTTATGAAGATTATAACATTCACAGGGGATACAGTCATAGCAATAAATTACATACACAACCAGAATACAAAACATTAAATATATAAAGAATAATAAAAATGAAATATAAACAGAACAAAAACAAATAAATAAAAAGTTAAACATCTTTTTTTTTTAATAAATAAATAATAAATAAATTAAAATAAAAAATAACTGAAATGGAAAATTACACATAAAATGTCAACTTCAAAGAAAACACAGGAGGTAACCCTTACATCAAAGTCAATATTTTTCCATCAATACAGTAGTTTTAACAGCTTTCTTATTAAGTGATGAGCAGAGAGATTCATAAAATAATTTCAAATCAATACAAAAAAATCCTAAAATTGGTCATACAATTTGTGCAGTGGCTATTGGTCAGTGGAGTTGTCGGTGAACTGAAAGGTGAGTTTTTTTTGTTTATTTTAACACCCTGATTGCATGATTCCTTTGTCTTTTAGATATTATTAGCCTAAATAATCTGACGAATTACACGAGACTTGGAATCACTAGCAGAAACTCAAATAAAAAATAAAAAAAAGCCACTGCACAAAACAAATCCAAGCCGGGTCCGTCACTTTTTTTGGGTCCCCTTGAAACATTTCCGTTGCGGTCCGTGCTATTTGCAGCGCGTTTCTTAATTTGCATGTGCTGTGAGGATTTGCAGCGCGTGTGTTGTCAAACTGATTAAGATGTTTTCTTAATTTGCATGTGTTTTTTATTTTTTATTTGCATGTGTTTTCTTAAGTTGCAGCGCGTTGAGCTCTCTCGGCCACCGTAAAATTATGAAATGAAAATGAGACCAATCGGACCAATCACCTCAGCTTAGCATCACGCAAAGGAGGGGTTTGGAAAAATGAATCGTTGAACGAATTGTTTGGGAGTCATTGAGCAAATAAGGTAAAAATAAATATTATAAGACAATGAAAGTGTTTTTTGACCTTGCATGCATGTCAATCTGTTGTTGGGGACGCCCAAAACCAAAATATGAATGTTTCATTACCCATAATAGGGGAACTTTAAACATTATTATAAATGTATAGCACTACACTGTTTGAGCTACAGCTCTTAGACTAAACAAACACTGTCCCTGCTGAACTTCTCATCCATGCAGCATTGAATTGATTTCTGCATGGAAAAGCAGCAGTTGCAGCTCAAGAATCACTTCCATTTGTAAAACATCACAAGAAACCATACAAACACTACCAACACTGCCCTTTCACTTCACTTGTCTGATGATGTAGAAATATTATATCAATTACCCCAAAGTACAGTATTTGTCTTGTGCCTAGAAAAAAAAACCTTTTCGTCATCTGCTGTCTTCTACTGTATGTTAAAGATCATCCATCAAGCAGGGTCAGGAGCGCAGTGAACACAGCCCATTATAACAGAGCAGTGCTTGGCAGGCCAGCAGAGGAAATCTCAACACTACTGTCCTGTCTGCAAGATGAGGTGGTGGCCTGCTGAAAGAAGCAGGGCGGAAATGTGAAGTGCCCTGACATTTCAACAGACACGTCTGAAATCACAAGCCGTCACTCCCAAAGGCCACCCAGCTCAACAAGACTGTGAGTGTAATATCTGTGTATTCACCTGGTAATGGCACTTCCTTTTCCTTTACATCAACTGATGTTTTCTTACAATAGAAGGGGAAGGGCTGTGTCAGAAGTTGTTAACCATAAACACCTGTGTATTTTCCTTTTTTTTCACCACAAAATCAGCTCATTGCTGGTGATAAACCGCTGCTGGTGGGTTGTTGTCTTGGAGGTCACTCAGAAAAATAAAGCAGGATAATGCTACACCACAGGCCCAAAGACGACAAAGAGTAAGAACAAAGATGCTGGAGCATCTAATTGGAATAAATAATTGATTAATTTAACCAGCATTGAGAGAACCTATTCAATATGGGCCAGAGAAGAATGACGACACAGAATCTAACTTAATCTTTAAAGGGAACTATTAAGCTTTTATTGAGCATTCTAATGAGATCTCTAATTAACATCTATAAGTAATTTCCAGGCTTGATATAATTTGATTCACAAGTGAAAAGTAATCACAAATTGCTTGGTAGGGTACTAAGTCCTTGTCAAGTTTCCGAACAGTAAAAAAATCAAGTTGAAGTTAAAGGATTGACACAAAAATTAAAAATCTGTCATCATTTACCGTGATGATTGTTTAATAAACTAAAACTATTAAATCTAATTTTTGGTTATTGAATTCAAACTGAAATAAAATGTAAATATAAGATTTAAAAAAATCTTGGCCTTGCCAACTAACTGAAATGATTATGGTAGATGAAATACTAAAAATAATTATAATAATAAAAAAGAAACAGATCTAGTCAGATTGGTAATATTTTAAAATATTTTAATATTTTTTAAATATAAAGAAAAAAAAGAAAATTCTAAAAAAGCATGACAAAATTATTAATTAGTAATGAAAAAATTAAAATGAAAGCTAATTCAAATGATTAAATACAGTAATAGCATATAATCAGTACTAAAATAACATTGTCATTTACTCACCATCAAACCTGTATGACTTACTTTACGTAGCCACTACACATGAGTTTAAAGGGGTCATGTGATGCGATTTAAATTTTTCTGTTCTCTTTGGAGTGTTACAAGCTCTTAAAGAAGATCTGTAAAGTTGCAAAGATAAAGTCTCAAATCCAAAGAGCTTTCTTTATAAAAGTTAAGAGTCAACCAAAACGGCTCGTTCTAACACGCCCCCCATGTCTACGTCACTGTGTGGGAAGATTTGCATAACGCCGACCAAATGGTCACGCAAAGAAAGAAGGCGTAACTTTGATTCGCGCTGTAGTATTGTTGTTGTTGCTGCCGCCACCATTTCGTGAAGACGCTGTGTGTTTCATTGTGAAAGCGAAACGACTTTGTTTGCCTTCCAAAAGAGGACGATATCAGCTTCGACATGCCTGGAGCTGATCCGTGCTGGTAGCTGAGGAAATACATCAACTTTGCGTGTGTGGATGAAGCGGAGTCCAGCCCGGGGTTATCACATTTGTTTGCCGCAAGCCCGCCGGCCGCTCCTTCGTCGAATTCGCCGGCCGCGCTGTTCTCAAGCCCGCCCACCGCCACTCACTGTAGCCTGCCGTGTGTGACGCTGTGTGTTTTGTTGTGAAAGTGAAACTACTTTGTTTTTTCCAAAAGAGGACACAACTAGAAAGCAGTGGTTAAGTTTTAAGTTGTATTAAAACACTGTGCCCAGAACAGTTTCACCAAATTTCAGATGTGGCGCGCCTTTTATGGGGGGAGTTACCTGATCCTGGTAGGTAGACTAAATGCCGGTGTCCTGACATTTTATATTACCCGTCAGATTGTATACCAGGGATTTACTGGCATGCGCCATAATATTGTGCCCTTTTCTCATGCGAAAAAACAATATTTAATGTATTGCATGCTGTAAGGGGTAGGTTTAGGGTTGGGGTATGTGTAGACTTTAATAAAACACAATCTAATAGGTAGACAATGTAATTTATTGTTGGTTACTGTAGCTGTATCCGTTCAAGCTACAACCGCGAATATAACACATAATTACTGAATTTGCATTACTGTAAGGGTAGGTTTAAGGATGTGGTAGGTGTAGACATTAATAAACAATAATTTTACAGGTAGCATTTTTCGTTGGCGAATTGTACTACCCACTGTTTTAATGGGAGGTGTTTTTTTTTTTTCTTTTCCCCGGTAGCAAATTTGACAGGGTAGTGTAGGAAACTTTTCCTCGTCGAAGCAGAGACCAGGAGATTCTTGGGTATCTTCAGCAGAGTTCTTTATTGAGAACACGCTGCGTGGCGCTGCAGTCATCAAAAGCCTAACTAAGGCAGTGATACTTTGTCGTTTATATACATTTAGGGGGCAGGGATACATTCAGGTAGAGGTGGAGACAATCTAACCAGCATGCAAATGAAGTACAGGAATCAAGCCGACACAGGCATTTTCCCAGGCCTTGATTCATACAGTATAACAGTTCATTCAAGCATAGGTGCTAATCCAATAGGCTGGAAGTATCGCCATTACTTTCGCATTATCACAGGACAAAGGTACGCTGTGCTTTGAGCTTAAAAAGCCGATGGTCAGGAAGTGCATAAAGACAAAAGGTTATTGTCTCAGACACCTGGGCTGCCTGACTTGATCTAGAATGCCATCATCTTTACTTCAAAATGTAAAACACAATGTACATAACTTTTTCAGTTGATATACTATTACATTGGAACTTAGATTTAACATTTTATAAATTTGTAATTCCACAGTAGCACAAATCGACATAACACCGGCTGTGTTGCACGTACTTGGGCAAGTACGTTTTTTATTTAAAGAATTTGCCACTGATGATCAAACGCGAGTTTTGAGCAGTGTAGAGTAGTGCTTGTTGTTTGTAATTTCTCCGATCACAAATGCAGACATGGTTTTATATTTACGTTATATTTATATTTACGTTATATTTATATGCAACGCAACGCATAAAAAGACAGTATAAGTCATTATAATCCGTAATTATGTCCCCACTGGATGCAACAAATGCCTCGTTTATAATGGGTTTTAATGTTTTTGTCTCTTTGCTCCGGCCAGGACACAGCATCACAGTATGGTAAGGGGCGTAACATTTCCGTCACACGCTTGAGGTATTCGGCCAATCACAACGCATTGGATAGCAGGCCAATCACAGCACACCTCGCTTTTCAGACCGATGAGCTTTGTAAAAATCGACGCGTTTCAGAAAGGCGGGGCATAGAGGAGAAACAATAATGTACAGTATGTGGAAAATAATGTGTTTTTTGAACCTTAAACCGCATAAACACATTTCATGACACCAAATAAACAAACTAATGTTCTTTTTAGCAACATCATATGACCCCTTTAAATATTTCTCAGTTTTTTGGGGTTCCAAAAGACCATATAGTCGTACAAACTTCATTGGCATACACTGATAAAACTCTTTGATCGCATGTAATTTTCACAACTCACAATTTTCAAAACTGTTTTGTACAGCTTTTGTCTATACTGAATTTTTTTTAGAATGATGTTTTTTCAGCTGAACAATTGTCATGTTGTTAAACTAGTCTAATCCATTGAACATACTGTACTTCTATCCCCCAGTCTCATTTTCATTCTGTCATTAATGAAATATGCCACTATCCCCTAAGGTCTACATTGTTTTGGGCCAACAAAATGTTTTTTCATCAAAACATCTTCTTTTGTGTTCTTTTTGTGTTAATTTTTGTGTTAACTATCACCTTATTTAGTAATCACATACATGTTAATTTTGTATTAACTGCACAGAAAATATATTTTATACACAGCTGTAATGCTTTCACAAAGCTGATGCACTAATAACAAGACTTGTATTGACCAAATGAGATTGAAAACAGCTAACATGTGGGTTTGAATTACTAGCATGAGCAAACTGATACAAATGGAGAATACAAGGAGGAATAAACGTTATATTACAAAAGGAAGTCAGATTCAAGGTCACAGCAGGCAAAGATATTAAGAAAGGGTAAAAAGCATTCTATATTATGAAATGAATATTGACAAAAGGGACTGTAACACAAAGACTCGGCTTGAAAATGGCCCTGTTCATGGTTCTGTTTGTGTCGTTATTACCCTTCCCGGTCCTCTGGGTGCATACAGGCCTTCTGAGAATGTTGTAAAAGGCTTTAATCAACAGAGGCAAACAGATTGTAGTGATTACAGAGGGGTCAGCGGGTTCATCGTATCGAACAGTTCACCTGAGTTCAAGCTGAATGAGATGCACAGCGCTGTTTGAATAATTAAGGAAACGCTATATCAGGTAACCATGGCAGATCGAGCCCTGCAGCAAACCTTACGGTAACCACAGAGTCATGTATATTCACACTGTGACCTCTTAACAAAGCATTAGCTCTGCTTAGTTTCTGCAAGGTTCACAGAAATAGTGGACACCCGCAAGGACTGGCACTTTTCCACAGACGGCCGAACTGGTGTTGGACAAGCGGAGGAGGGTTAGGTAAAGGTTATATGAAACACTATAGCCAGAAGGCCCACTTCTCTCATCAATAATCTGATTCAGTGACAAAGAACCGCAAGCTCCCAATTCGCTTGGTGGCCAAGACCCCAGAGGCAACAGTCACATGTGCTGGCTATTGGAAATCAATACAGGGTATATAATGATGCTCAGGCCAAGCTGTTACATTTGGTGCAGAAATGTGTAGTAAACATCTTTTCATCTGTGGTCAGTTGAAGCCGACTGGCCCCCTCCGTCCTGAGCATGATTGCATTTTCCCTGTGGGCTCTCAGAACAGTGAAGTGTGATGATCTCATGGCAATCTGCAACATCGTTTAAAGGGTCTCTGAGCTACTGTTGAGCTGAACAGAAAAGGTCGCTCAAGTTGATATTTGAGCACTGAGGTGTCCACGCTTGTTTTAAAGAAATAGCTTTTAGATGAACTATTCCTTTCTTTATCCTATTCTTTAAAGGGGTCATATGATGCGATTAAAATTTTTCCTTTCTCTTTGGAGTGTTACAAGCTCTTGGTGCATAAAGAAGATCTGTAAAGTTGCAAAGACTAAAGTCTCAAATCCAAAGAGATATTCTTTATAAAAAGTAAGAGTCAACCACACCTACCTAAAACGGCGCGTGTATAAAAACCCCCCCCCGCCCTTCAGCATTGTCTACGTCACGAGTGTGGGAAGATTTGAATATGGCGGCCGCCAAATGTTCACGCAAAGAAAGAAGGCGTAACTTTTATTCTCGCTGTAGTATTGTTGCTGCCGTCGCCATTTCGTTGTGAAAGCGAAACTACTTTGTTTGGCCTTCCAAAAGAGGACGATATCCGCTTCGTCATGCCTGGAGCTGATCCGTGCTGGTTGCTGAGGAAATACAACAACTTTGCACTGTGGATCGCCGGATCGGCCTTCACCGTGGATGAAGCGGAGTCCAGCCCGGGGTCGTCACATGTGGTTGCCGCAAGCCCTCCGGACGCTCCTTCATCGAATCCGCCGGCCGCACCGTTCTCAAGACCGCCGGCCGCCGCTCACTCTAGGCTGCCGCCGTTACTCTAAGTTCCGCCGTGTGTGACGCTCGTTGGGGTGTCGTTGGTGGGCAAGCGCAACTTACTTTTGTTTGGCTTTCCAAAAGAGGACACGACTAGAAATCTTTGGTTAAGTTGTATTTACAACACTGTTGCAGAACCGTTCAACCCAAATATTCAGTTGTTTGCAGCGCATTTTATGGAGGACTGTTTTTTGATCCTGGTAGAGTAGACTACAATGTGGCTGTTCTGACTCACAGACTGTACGTACGTTTTCATAATTAAAGGATTTGCCACTGATGATTCAAAAGCGAGTTTGAGCAGTGTAGAGTAGGGCTTGTTGTTTGTCATTTCTACGATCACAAATGCAAACATGGTTTTATGTTAACGCGGCGTGATGCAACGCAACGTGTAAAAGACAGTATAAGTCATTATAATCTGTAATTTTGTCCCCACTGGATGCAACGAATGCCACTTTTATAATTGGGTTTTCATGTTTTTGAATCACCGCTCCGGCCAGACAGGGCTCATCACAGTATGGTAAGGGGTGTAACATTTGCGTCACACGCTTGAGGTATTCACCAATCACAACGCACTGGATAGCTGGACAATCACAGCACACCTCGCTTTTCAGACCGAAGAGCTTTGTAAAATCGACGTGTTTCAGAAAGGCGGGGCCTAGAGGAGAAACAATGTAGACGTTATTATTACGTTTATTAGCTCTAAAAAGGGGATAGTTATGACGACTCATAAATGGTGAGATTCATAATAAATAGTGAGATTATATCTTCGAATTAACTGTAGCAGAATCAATGTTACAATTATTTGATCTGTCTGTCCACCGAGCAGACAATATACTCATTTATCAATTCAAGGAATATTTATTTTCTGGCCACGGAAGAATAAACTGTCCTTCTTTGTGCAGTGCTAGCAGTAATTTTAGCAAAATGTAGCAAGGGTTCACATATTCATTGACTTCGAATTGTGAGCAGCAGACAGAGATCCGTTTGTGATATAAGGGATTTAATAAATTAAACTATATCTAACATATAACTAACTAAAAAATATATACACAGAATGAAACAAAGTAAAGAAAAGATAGAGAATAGGAAAGAATGGCAGTATTTCACATCACTTAACCACAACCTCTGAAAATCATCAAAGAATCCAATAATCGCCTTAAAATGGACTGAGATTTAAACACGCATCTGAATAATTTCAAGCGGTTACTTGCACTGGTTTCGATTGCTGAAGAAGAGTCCGGATGCGGTAGATAACGGAGGTCTTTGATGAGTTCGTAAGGAGTCAGCTGGAAGCTTTTACTTCTGGTTCTTCTGAAGAAGAAGACCACAGCGACTAAAGGTTACTTGGAAGTAAAAACTGCCGGGGAAAATAAAACTCAAGAGGAAGGTATTGAGAGTCCTAAAGGGTGTGGTCTCAAACGAAGAAGAAGTTTTCTGAGCACAAGTTATTTTGGGCTAATCGTTTTTGAGAGGTCCTATTCTGTGTGTTCTGACCAATGAGAGACAGGGATTTTGAGCGAGTGAGGGAGAGAGAATCGTCTTTGTCTCTTGTTTTATGGCTCATTTGCATGCTTTATGGCCAGTCTGGAACATCCGTAGTTTTAACCCAAAATATAGTACCAGTCATATGATGCGTTTCACAATCACATACTGTACGTCATTGTCCTCGAGGAAATGAAAAAAACAAGGTAAACATCGATACCAAGAAGCACACAATTTGGAATAGCTTAAACCAAAGATACATACATACACCTGAATATAAGTGTTTTATGGCTTTAACTAATACAAATACCGAGTGGTAACTCATCTAATCCAACCAAGGAATGTACACACACACATGCTTATACCAGATACAATTATAACTGATTAATTATAGTCTAAAATAAAGAAAGGTCTTTATGTGTGTGTGTGTGTTAGTATGTGTGTGTGTGTGTGTGCGTTGGGACCATTCACAGCTCCTCGTGGAATGTTTTGATCAGAAGATTCCAGGATTCTCGTGGGGGCTGGTTCTAATCTTTTTTGACGGCGAAGAACCATTTGGCAATTTAAAACCCCTATACAAATGTAAAGTCTCTGACCAGAACTGTAATTTATTTGCAAATGTCAAAAGGCTAAAAGGGTTCTTTTAAGCCATAAACAGTCCAACGTTCATGCATGATCCTACGCAGACGCTACAGCACCCCTTTTGGCTGACGAAGTTCACCTACACACTTCGTCAGACAACAGTTTTCATGAAGGTCGGACAGCAGGTGGATCATGATGATCGGGTAGCAGGTGGATCATAATAGCTAGATGGCAGGTGGATCAGGATTGACAGATGGCAGGTGGATCAGGATTGTCAGATGGCAGGTGAATCAGGATTGTCAAATAGCAGGTGGATCCTAATTTTCCTCAGCCTTCGAATCCTCAGCGGGGGTGTTAACCTTGGTCAGGTTCAACATTGTCTCTGCCTGGGTCCCTCTTTTCAGGTGGCTCCGTTTGAAGGTTCGAGGAAGGGCAGCTATGCACCTGTTCATGGACCTATGCACACCGTTGACTCTGTTAAACAGGACAAAAACAAGACCGAGTGTTAGGGTGTACCCGACTGCTGTGGCAAGGCAAAGTGCCGTGTCAGCAGAAGTCCAGGATCGAGCGACGGGAAAGGTTTTCTGGACAGGCATCCGAGACAGTGCTTGAAGGGGCTGTGTCGATTGGGGTGATGTCAATCATCTGGGACCCCCTTTCTCAATGCTCAGTTCCAATTCAGGTCCCAGGGTGAGATTGTGGTCCCTGAAGAAGGCTGGCATTTCTACCTCGGATTGGTACTCTTCACTTGGAAGGTGGTACAGCGCCAGGTCAACGAGGTGGAGGATGGCACCTTTGGGCACTTGAATCCACATACTCTGGTTGGGCAGGCTGACACGGGTGGCGGTGTCGTGCTGGTCATAGGTCAGTGTGGCGGTACGGGTGGGCGTGTTGACGAGCCACCGATTTGCCACAATCTCTGCTTGTGTTTTTGTGACTTGTGAGCGAGGCTTGGCCTCAGCGGGGCAGAGTGTCTCTCTTTGCATGGGTTGTAACCCGCAGATTCCTTCAGTGTTGTCCCGAAGGTAGGAAGGGCTTGCTGGGGCAGAGATAATGAATGTCTTTGGTCAGGGTACACATGCGCAGGTTTGGGGCCAAGTATAACTGTGGGTTATCGTCGTGGTAGGCTACCATATCTGGTGTGTGTATTCTGATGTGAGTGTTTCACTGCCAAAATCCAACATTGACAATGTCTTTGAGTCTGTAAATGTTGTCGGATTCAATGATGGGTAGATTCAGAAGGAACGCCATCTCGCTCTGCTCGGGGTCAACATGTAGCAGGATGGACCCTCCCAGGGAGTAGGCAAGGTGGGCTTGAAGAGGGTCAGCTGGACGGGTAGTTACAGAGGATAACACTGTTTGGACTAGGCTCAGGGGCACCAGATACGGAAGAATTCTACCCATGGCTAGGCTGTCAATGGAGGAGATCACCTCACGGAGCATGTCAGACATCAGTGCGTTTGGTGTTGTATTTTTCTTCAGCTGAGTTTGGGCAACATCATTCTGTATAACTGAGAATAACTGTTTCACGGATTTCACAGTTTGGTTCAGCAGGACACTGTGGGTGTTCAGAACCACCAGGGTGCCCTTCAATGATTTGCCTATAGTCTGTAAGGTTTGGCCCTGTAGTGTGAGTTGTTCTCTCAGCTGGGGCATCTCAGTCTGGATCTCCCTTACATGTTGCCTCAGGGTAGATAGGCTCACAGAGTTGACACTGGTCACTCCCAGGTTAAACAAGGTTCCAACAGNGACCTAACATTCGTTTGGTGGATGCTGTTTTCCACCAAACTCTCTGTAAATTATTTAGGTAAGTGTGTGGAACGGCGGCAGTATGTGGAGGTGGGCCCTCTGTACTTCGATTCTCTCTACCTCCCTATGAAAGACAGGGAACAATGAGGAGAACAACCATGCAATCAATACTCAATCTGAAACCAACAGGAGGGCAACATGCTGCAGCAACGACAAAAACTAGGGCTGAGTGCTTTTTTAGTTCTCCAAAACAGTCTATGTACTTTTGTTTTGTCATGTTAGTCTTAGTTGCTTCCCGGTTTGAGGTTAAATAAAACAGGAAATGTATTATACAGAGCTGGAGCTGTTTTTGGTTGATGTTGTAAAAAGTAGAAGTCCATGTTAAAGTGTAAAAGGGTCAATGACAAATAAGAGCACACAGAAAAATGAATAGGAGTAATCTTATAAAAACTTGCTTTGAAACGCATTTCAAGCTCTTAAAAAATTGACTTGTGTATTCATGTTAGTTTCAAAAAGCTTTTATACTAAACTTATATGCAAATGTAAGAAACTAATATGCATTATATACAATAACATTTCCTTAGATCTACATGTGAAGAAGCACATCTTGGACTTTTAATAATGTTTTACAATATATTTAAGGGAATAAGTGTTTTTTTACAAATATCATGAATTCTTAATTCATAAATATCATAAGTTTTTTGAGGAGTCACATGACATGACATTTTACAGACTGAACTAAGTTCCCTAGTCATAATAACGGTTAAATTCCCTGAGTGTCATGAGTCTCTCTATGAAAAACTCTGTTGACCGCTCTGTTGGTAGTTTCCCTTTCAGTCGGTCACTATCGACGTCACGTCGGAGGACCGACGAAAATGGGATCTCGCTTAGAGGGACCAATCAACTTCGAGTGTAAACTAAACGAGCCAATGCTCATTGGCATGCGATTATTGCATCCAGCTGCTGCTGCTGATCACAGCGTGAGTATAAGTAGGCAGTAGATGCAGCGCATATACAGCTTTTCGCTTCGGAGCCGAGCGTTTTTTTCGTTCTGCTCCTGACCTTCTGCAGTAGTGCTACCTATCAAGTTCAAGCGCGCTCTTGGAGAGCTCTTCGTGTTGGCGGACTGCGCTTCAGCGGTGGTGGTTTCCCGTATTGAGTGGGTTGCACACAGCAGGCTGCAGTACCCCTGTGTGTGTTGCAGACGGCCATCTCCCCTGTGCGCTTCAGCACACTAAAAGAGCAAATTCCATACTAAAAGCGCTTAGAGGGTGGAAGTCTTTTAAAGAAGCGTCTTTTAAAAGATGTCATACCATCGTGCGTTTGGGGTGCGGTCGTTACTGGCGACGGGCGATGCGTCCGGTCGCTGACCTCTGGCTGGCATGAAGCACGTGAGGTGGGAGGGGGGGTGGCTTTCGTGGATGGCTCATGCTCCCATTGCGGGGGTTTGACCATCTCGGAGTTGCGGACCGGATTCCGTTACCTGCAAGGGGGCGGAGTGGCCGTGCCACTGCCTAGATCTGGGGTTCCCTCTGGCGGCACCCGGGGGCGTCCTTTTTCTAGCAGTGAGCGGACTGGTCTTACGGTCACGGTGAGGAATTCCCCTCCGGGGATGACCGAAAACGCCGGCACTTCGAAACCAGCGGAGCTCTCAGGAAGAGCAGGCTGGACCTTTCCGGGGGGTACCACCTGTTTCTTCTGGGGCTCCCCCCGACGCTCAGATGTCGATTGCAGCATCGGAGGGTAAGCCAGAGCTTTTCCGGAGAAGATGCAGCGATATTCAGCTTTTCGCTTCGGAGCCGAGCGGTTTTATCGTTCTGCTCCTGACCTTCTGCAGTAGTGATAAACGACAGTCAAGCACGCTCCTTCGGTGATGTAGACAGTCTTGAGCATCCTGAAAGAATTAAACTGTGTAGAAATCACAATATGAGAAATTTGGTACAATTCGCTTGTGCCATTTTGTATATTACTACTTAGAAAAACATAAAAAATGAAACATAATTCAATCAATAATCAATTAAAGTGCTTATGGCACAAAATACAATAGGATTGTGGGGTTAATGTGTTTCATAAAGCCTGTTTTTGCAAGGGAAACTCACCATGACACATTTCGATGCAGAATGGGACATTTTCAATCGCTTCACAAATACTGTTCTAACTCCTGTTTAGAAGCTGTTATTTGAAAGATTCTTTTTTTCTGGTACTTTTTGGCATGTAGGGGCATCAAACAAGGTAAATTCCAGCGAGTTGAGCCTAGCAGAACCTGAATTACAGAATCTCAAAAAATATGTATTCAATTAAAACTCAAAAAGCGCCTATGTTTTTTTTGTGTTTATAGTAATAGTTGAAAAGTATATAATGTTATTTATAAAGAATTCCACTCATATTTTGTAGTTCAAATGGTTTTATTTACAATGAAACCATTTTTTTTAATTTCCTCCATTGTATGTGTGTAGGGCAAACATTTGAATTTGAGTATGAAAAATTTAGGCGAAAATTCCAAAAAACGCCCCGAGCTTAACTGGATAATACAGGTGGTACAAGAAAGCCACATGATCACTGGGTGGCCATGGTGCACAGGGTCATACAAAGACAAAACACTATCAGGCTAACGCACATGATACTAAAATAATAAAATAAATATTCACTAAATAACATAATATGCAGTACAAAACACCTTATAGTACATTATTTATAACAAAAATAAGAAGAAACAAAACCATTCAAATAAAATAAATGTGTGATGTGTTACACAGGGACTGTGAAAATTTCATATAATGTGACCATTTACCTTTTTTTCCTCACAGTTAACCAATCAACAGGTTTTTACTATGGCATTTTTCTTTAAAAATTACACATATTTTTTACAGAATGAAGATGCCCTGACATACTGACAGCAATAAATTAGATATAGTCTTAAAATAAATTACAAAGTCTTGCATAAAAGGCCTTCCAATAAGTATCGCTTTTTATTTCTCCTCTTTCCTACTACTTGTTTCACTTCTGTTTCAGTTTTATTTTTTTTATAACCATTTCTTACTATGAGTAAGTAAGTTGTTGTTTTTTAGCATGTGAGTTTGGCCGTGTTATTTTTTAGGATTACTGATACTGTGTTTGATGTAGTATTTGGTTTGTATGATTTTAATTTTAGTTAAATTATGTCTGAATTTATTATGTCTGTATAGGGCTCGTTTAGTAAGTTTTTAGTTTGAATTTTTAATTTGAATATTTTAATATTCAACAAGCTAAACTGGACAAGAAAGAATATATGATATTGAATTTCTAATGTGTAGGTAATATATTAGATTATATATCGAGGTGTGTGTGTGTGTGTGGTTGTACGTACACGTATGTATTTGTTTGGCTTAGTGTTATGTTAGAATAATTATTATACTCATACCTTTTGTTCTTAATATTTTTGAATTGTTTTTAGCTATATGTTTTTGTTTTCATTTAAATGTTTTAGCTTTGAAATGTTGTATGCATTTGTCATTTTTATTTAATTATTTTTAAAATGTGTATAAGTAGTATTTATAAAGTTTTAGCTATTAGTTTTCGATCTGTTTTTAGTTGTTTTAATACTACAATCGATTGCTTCTGTTGTCCTCATTTGTAAGTCGCTAAGAACACAATCAGAATTCAGTAACAATGATTATGAATATGAATATATATATATATAACACGCCCCCACATTTCTACATTACTGTGTGGGAAGATTTGCATAACAAATCACGCAAAGAAAGAAGGCGTAACTTATTCTCGCTGTAGTATTGTTGATGCTGCCGCCATGTCGTGAAGATGCTGTTTCGTTGTGAAAGCGAAAACTACATTGTTTGGACTTTCAAAGAGAACGATATTCTGCGTAGTCATGGAAACTCAACATCGCCGATGTGGCTGTGGATTTCACCAGGCGAAGCGAGTCCAGCCCGGGTCGTCATAATGTGGGTTGCCCACAGCCCGGACGGAATGAGTTTCTCAAGGCCCGGCCGTTCCTCACTCAAGCCCGCCGTGTGTGACGCTGTGTGCTTCGTTGTGAAAACTTTGTTTGGCCTTCCAAAAGAGGACACAACTAGAAATCAGTGGTTAAGTTGTATTTACCACACTGTTCCAGAACAGTTCAACCCAAATATTCAGATGTGTGCAGCACATTTTATGGAGGACAAGGACTGTTTCCTGATCCTGGTAGAGTAGCTTACAACGCGTCTGTGCAACAGGATGTATATTAAGTGGGGCAGTTCCAACTTTGCAAGGACAGTCTGGGCTTCTGACTCACAAGTCTGTAAGTACGTTTTTGTATTTAAAGAATTTGCCAGACGATTCAAACGCGAGTTGTGAGCAGTGTAGAGTAGCGCTTGTTGTTTGTCGTTTCTCCGATCACAAATGCAGACATGGTTTTATGTTTACGTGGCGCGATACGCAACGCAACACAACACATAAAAAGACAGTATAAGTCATTATAATCAGTAATTATGTCCCCACTGGATGCAACAAATGCCTCGTTTATAATGAGTTTTATTGGTTTCGTCTCATCGCGCCGGGACACGGCATCACAGTATGTTAAGGGCGTAACATTTCCATCACACGCTTAAGATATTCGGCCAATCACAACGCACTAGATAGCTGGCCAATCAGTGCACCTCACTTTTCAGAACGATGAGCTTTGTAAAAATCGATGCTTTTCAAAAAGGCGGGGCATAGAGAAGGACAATAATGTACATTATGTGGAAAATAATGTGTTTTTGAACCTGAAACCACATAAACACATTGCATTACACCAAATACACAACATAATGTTCTTTTTTAGCAACGTCATATGACCCCTTTAATGGTTTATAGCAACCTCACCCGACCCCGCCCTTCATTAGTAATGGTTGTTAATCACTGTGCTTGAGAATAGTGTGGCCAGCGGATTTGACGAAGGAGCGTCCGGCGGGCTTGGGAATGTGACGGACCCCGGGCTGGACTGCGCTTCATCCACGGTGAAAGCCGATCCGGCGATCCACAGTGCAAAGTTGATGTTATTTCCTCAGCGACCAGCACGGATCAGCTATAGGCATGACGAAGTGGATATCGGCCTCTTTTGGAAGGCCATAGTAGTTTTGCTTTCACAACTAAACAAACAGAGTCTTCTGACATGTGGCGGCGGCAACAACAATTACTACAGCGGGAATAAAAGTTATGCCTTCTTTCTTTGCGTGAACATTTGGGCGGTGTTATACAAATCTTCCCACACAGTGACGTAGACATGTGGGGGCATGTTTAAACAAGGCGTTTTAGGAGGGCGTGGACAAGTCTTAACTTTTATATAGAATATCTTTTTTGAGGTTTGAGACTTTAGTCTTTGCAACTTTAGGGATCTTATCTATGCACGAACAGCTTGTAACACTCCAAAGAGAAAGTACAATTTGAAATTGCATCATATGACCCCTTTAACACCTGCAATAAACCATATTTATAAGTAGATTAAAATCAAATACATATTCAAAGTAATGAAGAAAATAAATTCCAAAGAGTTCAAAATTACATTCAGTGAAGTGCAATAAACTCAGAGCTGAAACTGAATGATTCTTGTGTTGTCGTCTTGATTTTAAACACGTCAGAATCATGATGCAAATCCGGCAAGATGTGATGCAGCATCCAAAGACTTCAGTGCACGTTTACATAAACCTGAAAATATAGTAGACGGAATACAAAAGCAAATAAATCTTGCACGGACTGGACTTCTGTGGACCAGTGATAGGCCTGTGTTTAATGATATGCACTGAAAAAAAATTATTAATTGAATTTACTAAATTATTTAAGGTAAGGTGTTGCAATTATTTTATTTGAGGTACATTTAAATAAACAAATTCAGTTGACTAACTTTCAATTTTTTTTAAAAATGTAGCTAAAATAAATTGTTTGCAACCACTTGCCTTAAAAAAAAAAGTAGTATACTTTTTTTCAGTGTGGAAATCAGTGGCGTATCAAGTCAGCCCCAGTCCCATATGCAACAACATTTGTACAGGCTAATGTGGGCTCCAGCGCTCCTTATGTTGACTTTTCTGAGGTAAATCACATTACATTACTATTCACAAGATGTTTATCGATGGTATAAATGCTTGGAAATATTTAACGTATTCAAGTCTATTCATTATTTGTTGCGTGCCAGCCACCCACAAATCACAATAAGTGTTTTGATACTTTTAATATAGCACAAATTGTAACCTTTAAATTCTGTCAATTTTATCATGAAATACAAACAATAAATGTGTTTTTCCACTCTTTGATGTGGCTTGAGATCACTGTATTCACCTCAGTTCAAGTAGCATGTGAATCAATCATCTTTTCCCTTCTTTTTACTTTAGAGCACAAAATAAACATGAATGAATATCAGAAGACATGTTGAAAAAATCTGAACAATTTGTCTTAACAAAAAACAAATGTCTTATGTAATTGATCAATCAGTTTCGACAATCGTCAATAAAACAGCTTGTAAATACTCATAACAATCATACCATAACATTTAGACTACCTCAGAAATGCCAACAATATAACTTTGCCAACATTATTTTATTATTTTCATAAATCAGTCAGTTAACCGCCACAGACGGTTGGAGTAGGTGGACTTTTCTCAATGATTAACTTTATTCACGCAATATAACGCAACTTTAATCTCACAATTTTGACTTTATTTTGAAAATATTATGGCACTAAACACTGCCATATAATGCAAACACACTCTTGGCACAGCAGCCCAAAATGCAAAAGACAGAAAGAAAGTAAATGTAAAAGAAAAAAAAAAAAAAAAACATAGTTGTAATTACTTTCTTCTCTGGGGCTCTTTTTTTTTGGCAATTTCGTCCACCATGTCTTTGGTGTTTAATTTAAGACTTTGTGTATTGTCATGGGAAAGAATGGCAACGTTCGATAGTCTTTCTCTTTCAATAAAAAAGAATTAAAATGAAAGAAAATTATTAAAATGTGCAGGTGTTGCTGCAGCTAGATATGATACAGATGTGATACAGTCTTTTCAACTCGGTTGCTACCAACCTCAAACCCTCACACTCAGCCCGGGCCCTTATGCACGTGCATACCCAGATGCTATGTCCCTGTTTCCAGGATTTCCATAAGGGTGGAAGTCTTTGATAACAATTATAATGTAGCTGTCTATGCTGCAGAAAACGATGATTTTTTTTTCTTATTGTTGTTTTAGATGATGAACTTTTAATATCAGTCACCCTCCAGATCGCTCTGACTCTGAGTAGGCTATCTGCTCGTCGGTTCGGATGTGTCTCGGCTGTGTTCGGGTGACTCCGTGAATAACAGACTCTCCTCCATTTTGCGTAGTTACGCGCGTGTGTTGAAGCCAAGGCTCCTCTGCTCCTGCGATCGGTATCACACCGTGAAGAACGTTTTCCCTGCAATGGACGGGTAAGACTGCGTTGTTTATAGAATAAGAGAGAGAACAAATGCAGTTTTAGTAGCGTGAGTTCATTCTGAAACGAGTTTAAGGGCAATCTTCAGCGTTCTGACAAGGCCGCTCGCGCAGACTGTTGATGCATAAACCAATGTTGGCTAATAATAACAAACGCATACGAGCCCCGCAGATCATATTTGACCTCTAAATAGATGCGAGGTGTATACAGAATATCAAATAGCAGCGTTCTGAATAATTTAATATTAGTCTGTGAATTGTTTCGTATTATATTATCAACCGGGACGTGTAATGTAGTGTAGCACCGCGGCTAACGGTACTGTTGCTTCTCGGCGGGCGCGTCCGATTTCCTTTGTTTGAAATGTAACGGTCACTCCCTCCACGAGCGGAATATTAATTTGTCGTTACTGAATACGACTTTATTATGCATACTTTGCTTTTCAACTCAGGTTTATACAAGCATTATTAAGCCTCCTATAACAAACTGCTGACAATACTGACCACACTTAAGTGTTCCTTAAAATATTACATTTTGTCTTGTGTTATTATTCTGTAATATTTGTAACGTTAAATGAGAAATTAGTGTACGTTATTGATGACATTGTGTTCAGTCGTGACATCAATGTGTTTGTGATTTCGACAGTGTAACAGAACAAACTGCCCAGAATTTATAGGCATTTTAATATTTTCTCTCTACAGCATTGCAAGCGATGTTGCAGTTGGTGTGAAGGTAAGTGTTTTTTCTTCTTCTTGTTTTAACGTAATTTTAAGATATTTTATCAAAATGTATGAACAAATCTGAGAGTGGAACCATCCACACAGGTCCATATTATTTTGGGGGAATGTCGATTATGGAATGATGTAGAGTTATATGACTCATCAACATTTTAATCATTTGAATGATTTACTGAGTTTGCAGTGTACATCTGTGTCTTTCTAGAGAAGCTCAGATGAATTGCTGTCTGGCAGTCTGTACAACAGTCCAAACTCTTCAGTCACTGGTAAGAGGGGGAATAAAACTCTAAATTGGGCCGCAATCAGTATAGATTTCTTTTGTGTGAAATTGATAACCGAAAACTGTGCCTACATGAATACAAAAAAATGAAAACTCCACAGAATGGCCAGAGGTTTGAGAACTTTGTGACAAAAATCACAAAATTCTACATGCACCTATTGCGTGTCTAGAATGTAGTGCCGTTTTAAAGCAATAAGCCCTAGAAGCTGTGCCTTACAACTATTTTAGAACAAAACCCCCTAAGCTGCTCTTAAATCACTAAAATCCTTGGCTTTATAGGGCTTATTGCTTTTATAAAATGGTCGCATGTACCTGGCAAGGTTTCATAAAATATGCACACAGCAACAAAAATATAAAGATTTATTGAAAACAAATTATAATTCTTTTGCCAACAAATGTAGTTCTTCAGATAACATTTATCAACACAGCAACACTCAGATGTAGTGGCACAGTAATACTCCTGTAATAAGGTCACAGGTGTGTGTTTAAAGAGCATTTTGTTACAGTTTCAAATGTGGCTCATCCAATCATAATCAAGGGCAGGAACTGTCTGTCTATTAAAGGGTTAGTTCACCCAAAAATGAAAATTCTGTCATTAATTACTCACCCTCATTTCATTCCAAATCCGTAAGACCTTTGTTCATCTTCGGAAAAAATAAATATTTTGATCAGCTGAGACGCTCTCTCTCTGACCCTCCCATAGACAGCAATGCAACTGCAATATTCCCAGGTCCAGAAACGTAGCAAGGACATCGGTAAAATAGTCCATGTGACATCAGTGGTTCAACTGAAATTTTACGAAACTGCGAGAATAAAACAATAATAACATAATGTGTAACGGATGCCTCGCAGACATAAACGGGGTAAATAATGTTTATGTTTTGATTAATAGATAGTTAACTTTGACTGGCCACATATCTTGTTGTTTATTACTTATAAGAGTTGATGAAACTGAAGATTTGCACAAAATAAAACCAAATAATCCACACATAAGATGAAATCAACAGATGCAAGAAGTATTCAATGAAGCCCATGTGCATGTTTACTCTAACTGTATAAAGATTTTCACGGGGGAAATGAACAAATCCTGCTAATTTTTTCCGGCTTTGAAGCACAGCCTACTGCCACATAAAACTTCATGCGATCGCATAAATATGAGCTGCTGCTCAAACTGCTCAAACTCAGCTAGTTTTATCCAGGCCCGGTTCCAGAATTAAAATACCGAGGATGCTTTAGAAAGTGCTCTAACTTTAATGCACGTAAATTTTCACGTTTTTGTGCCGTCCATTGCTCTTTCGAGTTTGAATCCCGCATAAATATGCGCATGTCATTCCTGAAACTTTGCAGCGTGTATGTGGCCGAAAAGTAAAAGTTTTATAAAAATTCTTAATTGGATTATATATAGCCTAGAAAGCACACAAAGAGCACTCCATTTAAAATCACTAAAAAGCTGTCCCTCGTCGTCTTAGCGATCTCATAAAGTTTTGTTTATAATGAGAGGATTTGCAAGCTTGCACTGGACAAAAATAAAACTTAATTTTCTCCAGAGCGCAAACAAAGATATGCTTTGGATAGTTTGCCAGATCTGTTTCGCCAGTATGATAGTGAATAGATAATGTGTAAAATTTTTCGGCGCCTATGTTCACAGCGTCCAAAAATCTAATTAGAACCAGCTGAAATGTTTTGAAATTTTGTGCCCTACCTGATCGAAAAATCCAGTCTTTCATTCTGCCTGTGTGAATTTGAGTGTTGTTAAAGATTTAAATCCCTGGCGCTCCTCTGTCGGTCATGAATCACGGAAAGCGAAACTTAAATCCGTCACAGCAGTGGTTGGATTTATTCACGCATGTTAAAAATATTAATTAAAAGCATCTTTCATTTCACATTCTTATTTACATCATTATCATAATAGACTGTGTATTAACTTATTGGGAGAAAACCGGTAGTTGAAATCAGACATTGAGCACCCCTGTATAGCCAAAATGGCATGATCCTCGTTTAGTGGTAGTCGATCAGGCTCATCCTAGTGAAAGCTTCACTGCTATTTTTTTGTAAATTTAATGCTAAGATTTAACTCGCAAAGGTAGAGAATATGTCTATACTGGTAATAAAGGGTTTCGATTAGCACTGATTATAAATTGCCTTTTTTAAAATTATGAAAATCCCAAGATCATTCAAGCATTTCCTATATTCCTTTTATTCAATCACAGTGTAGCTAGATCGCTTTGTCCATATTCGAGGGTGTTCCTGGAGCATTATGAGCTCCATCACATCTGTGATGCATATTTAGAGTTTCTGTGAGAGGGCACCCTCTGGTGTCCAGTATGAATGAAACAGACATTATATGTGTTTAGGGCTCAGTTATGCACACTCAGTCCTATTTTGGCCATAAATAGGAAAAATAAATACTTCTCTCTAAAGAAATTTGAAGTAAACATATGATAACATATGTTTTTCTCCAGTGTATATAAGTGTACAGGAGTGTTTTTCCCCCACTGTGGTTTCCTAAACGGTAGGGGTGCTCCGATCATGATTTTTGAGGCTGATCACAGAAAGCCGTATCTGCCGATACCGATCACGGATACCGATCGTTTTAAAGCCATCTTTTTATCATTTATATCTATTTATAGTGATGCTCCAATCAGGATTTATAGACATTTATTCAGGGCCTGAATTTCATTTTTGAAAATGGGGGAGAATTCCTCGTCGAGTTGACTCTTGTGAGGGGGGAAGCAGCACGGACTGTGCTTTCACATAGGAGTCCGCTACTGATCCGTGGCTGATTACCAAGAACACAACATTTATCCATTATTTTGATTTCAAATCCAAACATTGTCACCGAAAATGCTTTTTCAGCATTGCAATTCTTTTTTTACGCAGTACAGTAATACAATCTTTCACAGACATGTTTAAACACAATAAATATAAGCAACACATTATTCAATGCTTTTTACTTTTGCATTTACTTATAGATTTATATATTAAGTTGCTCAAGCAAGTGGCAAAATATTTAAACTACTTTGCTTACGTTATCACAAACTTACTATTGACAGAAATAGTCAGCTCTACTGCCTTTCCTTTTGAATTGAAATTTTTATTACAAGCAATCCTGCGGTTCATAAAGAACTTTGTTTTCCTACCTCCATTATTACCTTGTTTATCTAAAAGTGAATTTTTCTTTGTTTTAAATCTAGCCAAAAAACCATGTGTTGACTGTGAAACACAGTAGACCTTAATAATATGCATGTATGGTGTAATATCAGTTTGCGTGTCAATCCCATTCATTTTACTGCAAACAATCGCTGTTCTTTAATTCAGCACTTCATCGCACCAAAATAGACAGGTGCGAACAATCTCTGCGCTGCTGCAGACGTACCGCTCCTGGAGCGCACTGCTGGACCTCAACTGCGTGCAGTGTGAACGCTTTATTAATCCGTTAACATGAGTGCGGGAATAATATACACCACATACGCACTGCAAACGGAGTAATGTGAACCTGGCGTTATGTGTATGCGCTGCGAGTGTGCATGAGCGCACGAGCGCTGAATGGTTAAACACTGGCAAAAACTAAAAAGTAATGCAATTTATAAACTTAATGACAATGTGACATGCCTCGATTGTGCAAGTGACAATTCCTGTGTCAACTGTGTAGTGTGCAGCTCGCTTATAGACCGACGCGATGTGTGGTGATTTGAAGCCATTTGCGTATTTTGAGAGAGAAAGAAAGAGCGCGTGCGGTGGTTTACTCACGCTGTTTGTGAAATTACGTCTCACACAAGGTTTTCAAATTACTTTATAAGTTATTTAATGAAGAAATATGAATTGTACCTCACCTTCAGCATTATAATTTTCACCCGCGCCGGACAGAGACTTAGACGGTGCCGCTGCATGTCATGCCAAAACTCTCACGCCAGCGCCTCTTACTGAGATTTTTTGATATCGTCTTTTAAGACCTCACCTCCGATCCTCAATCAACGTATTTATCCACATACCCATACCGATAGTGATCGTAATCGATCAGTATCTAAGCACCCCTAATAAAAGGTTAATATTAAAGACATTGACTCTGTTTTTGATTTTACATACCTCCTGATAAAAATTAAGAAATTACTGTCAAAGATTTTGCATGTTAACAAGTAACCCTGCAGTTTGTAAAACAATAGTTTTCTGTCAAATAAAATTATTATTGTTCTTATCATTAATTTTTTATCTGATTATTATATTTAATTATTTATAGTTAATTTGTTTTAAAAAGCACATTTTAAATTGCAAATCGCAATTTTTAACCAGAAAAATTGCAATTAGGTTTGGTGCGATATGCTGAAAAATATCAAGGGATGGCAAAATGGCCAAAATCATTTGACATGCATACATACGGCATTTTGTAAAACAAGTGCTAGCAGAATGCGAGATCACATCCAATCTGAAAGGACACTAAGTCATTTTTTGCTTATTCATGAAATAAACAAAATCTGGAAAATGTAAACACTACATCTGTATTGATTATCATTTCCCCAGTTACTGGCAAATAATATATAGGTGGTTCAATTTATTAAATTAAATATCATATAAACATAAAAAAATAAACTTTTGAAGTGCAGGTGTATTTCTGATTTATTTGACAGCTAATGGAAGTGACAGTAAGAAACTGAGGGTGGAGGACAGCATGGACAGCCCACCATCCAGAGTCATTCATATCCGGAAACTCCCCAATGAGGTTTCCGAGACTGAGGTCATCGCCCTGGGTTTGCCCTTTGGAAAGGTCACTAATATCCTGATGCTTAAAGGCAAAAATCAGGTATGTGATAGGGGATGGTGGTGAGGAACGTTAAATCTGTTGTGATAGCAAAGAGATAGAGCTTCTGAAATTCAATTTAGTGTTTAAAATGTCTTGTTAAAGAGTCATGAAACCCCAGACTACTTTTCCTGAGATTTTAGCAGAGTTGTTTGTGTTGCACATTATAGAAGACGATGTTAGCATCCGATAATTTTAACTGTTGTAGAAAACTGGTTAATTTTAAGCTTTTTTTGCTCTATTTTCATCTTCCGTTTTTAAAATCTACATTGTGTTGACGTCACATTTTGTGACGTGGCAATGGACTATAGTACATTGATGACACATTGGTGTATATTAAATTATTCATGAGACTGTGTTCTTATCTACAGCAAGTGTTGATTTGATATGACAGAGGCTTCAGACTGTGAGACTGCGTTCATTAACTGAGAGAAATGTTCATGGATGGAAGAAGAGTGTTTGTTAAGAGTTCGGCACAAACGCGATTCACTTAGTGAGTGTAACTGTTTTTACAGCTCTGTGACACAACCCATCAAAATGCTTATATAAACGCCACAGAATAAGCATTAAAAGTTATCAGAGGTGCAACAGCGTGTTCATATATATTTTTTCGATGCAGAGTGCAAATGGCTGTGCGTTTATTTGTGTTTTTAACTTGATGGGAGTGAAATGAAACTGTCTGAACCCGAAGCTTTGTGTGTTGTCTGTCTCCCCTCTTCCCACTTTTTTAGCATTTTTTTAAAACTGTAGTGAGAACTAACCAGTGCTGAAGCAGGAGGTTTCATGACCCTTTAAAGCTGTTTTTCAAATTGGGTGAACAAAGTTTTTGCTCATTCATTTGGAAAAAGAGCTTATTTCTTCATTTTGAACACTTTTCCTCAATTAGGCATTTTTGGAGCTAGGAACAGAGGAAGCAGCTGTTACCATGGTGAACTATTACACAGCTGTTACACCTCAAGTGCGTAATGTCCCAGTGTTCATTCAGTACTCCAACCACAAAGAGCTCAAGACTGACAGTGCGCTCAACCAGGTTAGAAAATGCACTCCTCCTTGTTTTAATTTTTCAGAACTAAAATTATATCAGCAACAGAAGTGTGTAATTAGCATAGTTCTAGTCCTAATCGGTTCCCTTGCTTTCCTTCCAAAGCGAGCTCAGGCTGTGCTACAGGCGGTGTCCGCGGTCCAGGAGGGTGGCTCTCCAAGCTCTGCGGCTGGTGAGAGTGTGTTAACGCCTGCCCCCAGCCCAGTACTGCGAATAATCATCGACAACATGTTCTACCCAGTCACCCTGGACGTCCTCCAACAGGTCACTGGCCACAGCAGGCATCCATCTGGAACAAACTGCAGTTTAAAAAAAAAAAACAGCCGAATGTATTTTTACACTCTCATGTAGAGACCTGCACGGGACGGATTTTTCAGTCCCGCTCCCACAAGATTCTGTCCCGCGCCCGCCCGCTCCCGCCCGCAACATTCATGTTTTGTCCCACTCCCGCCCGCAAAAGCCCGCATAAAAGTAATCTATATCGACTTTTTCAGTACATCGAATAAATTTACATGAAATGGTTCTGTAACATCTCCTAAGCTCCACAACATCCCAGCATAAAAGCTGACATCTCAGTTAATCGCTATCTCATAAAGCTCTGTTATAACACAATAAATATATGCACAATGAATCTTTCACAGTGTCTACACTTCGTATGTTAAAATGAGAAGATTCGTGAGCACTGCGGTGAGTAGATTCTAACTTAATCACCTATGATTGGCCATTGTGTTCCAGAAATCAACAGCTATGTCTGTGATTGGCTACATTGCGCAACCTTTAAACACGCGTTATAAATAGAAACTATGCCTAGCTTATGCATGTCAATCATTTTAATGTTAATATTAGTTATAACTTTTGTACAACAGATAAATAACAATTTATATTTTAGACACTTTATTTTTGATATTTCTATTTTGCGGGAGTCCCGTGAATCATTTTATTCTTCCGCATCCGGCACACACACGAGTCTCTTCCCGCCCGCACTCGCCCATCAAGAGTTGTCCCGCGCCGCACCCTGTTGCGTTGGGTCCCGCGGTACTCCCACGGTAGTGCAGGTCTCTACCTTCTCCTGCCTCCTGGAATTAACAGGACTTTGCACTGTCTCTCTAGACTCCTCCAAGTTTGGGACTGTCATGAAGATAATCACATTTACCAAAAATAATCAGTTCCAGGCTCTTCTGCAGTTCAGTGACCCAGTAAATGCCCAGCAGGCTAAACTGGTGAGTGAACGAAGAGGAGGATTGAAACCACTGCAAAATCTATAAATGTGTAATGATGTGCCAAAGCACAGTTATGAGATTTTTAATGTGATGGTTATGGCCACAGGCAAATTATGATCCAGTCATATGTTGGTTTAGTACCTTTCTTTCATTTATGTGATGAAATGACTGCAGTTGTCATTACTTGTAGAGGACTGTTTTTATTACTTTGAGCCAGGGCCCTACATTACGCGCTGGCTGTAATTATTCTTATCCTTATTCACCCATGTCATAGAATAACAAATGTCTTGCTCTCATCCTCCGTCTCTTTTTTTCTCTTCCTTTCAATAAAGTCCTTGGATGGCCAGAACATATACAACTCCTGCTGCACTTTGCGCATCGACTTCTCCAAGCTGGTCAACCTGAATGTAAAATACAACAATGACAAAAGCCGGGATTACACCCGGCCAGAGCTGCCCGCAGGAGACGGTCAACCGCCCATGGACCCGTCTGTGGCTGCCACTCTCAGCAAAGATTCCACCTCCCTGCTCGGTATGTTAAAAAACGCTCTTGCGTGTGCCTCAAACACAATCGTTGCTCAATCACACCTTTAAGACCCATCTTCCCTGTCATTCTCTGACATGCATCATCATCTCCTGTCTGCATAGCTTCAGTTTCAGAGCAGGGTAGAGGTGTGAATGCTTCCCCTCTATTGTGATTCATGAGAGTTTTCTAGTTCTTAGTGGAAAATGGGTCAATGGTGCCTGAAATGCAATCCCGTCTAATTGATGTGCCATTCAAACACGTTGCTTTACGTTTTTGCCGCTTCCACGGCCCCCAGTCTGTGTTTGATCCCGTAAGACTTTGACTGTACACGTTCTCCTTAGGTACTCCCTCTGGAATGGTAACTTCCTACTCTAGTGGTGGAGGGTTTCCATCTTCTCTAGGTACCTATGCTTCCATTTACTTTCCTTTTTCCTTTTGATTTTCTAACCCTACTTGAATGCGCTCTTCCTTCTGAAGGACAGGGACTTTTCCAGTGCTGTTAGAATTGGCAGGGCTTTCATGTTGAAACCACCCCAACCATTTGTCCTGACTTGACATGCAGGATTCATAAACAGTGTCATTATTTGTCAAAGCATAAATCTGAAGCTGCAACAATAAGCCCTTCCATTCGGCATTATGGGCCTGACGTAATAGATTGACATGCACACTAATTAGGGACCCGTATTTCAGACAGACTGGCAATCCAAACTGCCAAACACGAGTTCCCTTTAGCTAAAGCAGAGCGGCCTATTGAGCAGCTAACTACAGCGAGCAGAGAGGGCCCAAAAAGCAATTTTGTTCGGATATTGCTCTAGAGTGCCAGTCTGTGTGAAATCGGTTCAGATTGTGATCTGCCTAGCGGCAGATATTGACTCTGGGATGTGGGTTTGCCCGAGGTGTGTGGTGTTGGCTGCGTAACTGGATGTGCTTGGTGTGGTGGGTGCAGACAGGTAGAATGCATGGCCACAGGGCAGATCCGACTGAGATGCTGAGCAGTAGGCTCTTCTGGGTTGTGTGAGCTGACACGGTCCTTCCTCTCTTCTCCTCTCTCTGTAGGGGCCATCAGCCCTCTGAGTGCAGCAGCAGCAGCGGCGGCAGCAGCAGGGAGGGTGGCGTTGTCTGGACATACGGGACCTGGCGGAGTGCTCCTGGTCAGCAACCTCAACGAAGAGGTCAGACCTCAACACCCACAACACACACACAAACACATCCCTGCTCTCTCTGTTCATTCTTTTCATTATGTCAATCAGGTCACTGTATGTCTCAGGTTTTATATGTTCAGTCCTCATCTGTTAAAGATCATTTTTGAGTTGGAGGGGCCTTCATGACATTTAGCAGCAGAGCAGTGTTAACATACCAGGGCTCGCAGAATTTCAAAATCCCTGGTAGCCCTTCGGGGCAGGTACTCTTCAAATTTTGGTAGCCCAAAAATTAATTTAACTAGCCCAAATAAAAAAAATATATATTTTTTTCAATATAGAAAATCAGATAGGAGTTTAAATGTCAATCAAAAATATTTTCAATACACAAATATAAACAAATATGAAGGAAGGAATTTTATTTAACTATTTACAAGGTATCTGCAGAATTTAAAATAAATAAATTTAAGGCAATTTATGACCAATTTTAAGAGCTGCACAAATAAAATGAACATAGTATGAGTGGGGTTGGACAATGTCTATAGTAACATGCAGTACTGAGCCATAAAATTACATGATTAACAGTTCAGATACAGGTTTTCACAAAAACAAAAATCTTATACAACAGCATTCCAGCCTTTAGACCTTTTTTATGAAAAGTCAAGCATATAAATTATTGTCAATTTAAAACGTATGAATATTACTGTATTAATTTGATTTGTTTTAGAATGCACCTTCACTCTTTTTATGTGTTTGCTGCGGTCAAACATGAGTTATATTTCGTTGATCTACCATACAAGCAACAAGGATCGCTTCTTGTAAATACAAATAATTCTCTGGCCCTGAGGTGCCTTTAGAGCGCGTGAAACTATAACAAAATATATACAACAACCCGTTAACGGCTGTACACAAAGCAGCTCTGCTCTCATAAACGCTTCTTTATCAGGAATTATAGGTCAAATGAAATGAAAATGTCAATGACACGTTTCTGAGGACAGTCGGTTCCTTTTAGATGCATTCAAATAAAGACATCCGCGCCGCTTTTGACTTGAAACGTGCAGCGCTCACATTTATTCAATGACATCATTGCCTTTAGAAGTTTAATCCAGCCATATCGTGACTCTTGTCTTTCCGACCTCTTGAAATTATAATTAAGACATTTATTATACCATTTAACGTATTTAAAACTTTTTATGGCCTTAAGTTTGATACAACTCACTTTAGGAGTTTTTAAGGACCCATGGGAGATCTGTATTTAAGATACATTTTGGTAGCCCGACTGGAAAACACAATAGCCCCGGGACGTCGGGCTAGCGATTTTGCGAGCCCTGCATACATGAAACGTTGTTGTGTTGTGAGAGTACAACATAAAGAAGGATTCTTGGTGATGTCATAAGCCTTTTCATAATTGTTACATATTTTTCAGTAAATACTAGAGCTGTATAAAAACACAAAATATTAAAATTAATCTTTATCAGCAATTGCAAGAACTAATATAATGTTTAAAACCACAAGAGCATTTTAATGCATGATTGTTTTTAGTAAAAAAATTTAAACCTCACCAGCTGCCCCACATATGTGCTTTCATTGTTTAAATGTATACGTCATTTCAAAGCCTGCAATTGCATTATATTTGCTTTTTTAAGCTGTAATGGCCCAAAATATTACATAATATACAAGTGTGAAAATGAAAGCGTTAGTTCACCAAGAAAGGAAATGTCTGTCATCGTTTACTCACCTTGTCAGTCCAAAACAGAAAACCGCAAACAATACTTTTGTTCATTTTCAGAACACAAATGAAGATATTGTTAATATTCTCTCATAGTTTTTGTCCATCCATTGAAAGTCCACACAGCCAAAACATTCACTTGTCAAAAAGCGGTTTAATGCAAGTCTTCTGAAGGTGCAAGATCGCGTTTAAGCTGGAAAATACTACACAAATTTTGTCCAGATTTTTGACCCAATTTATAGCCTGTATGCTCCAACACTAGTTGTGGAAAGTTAGAACCAATGTACTGATTTTAGGCAGTCAGATTTCACAGAAACCACATAGTATATGATGGACAGACACTGTCTGTTTTTGCTTCAGAACGTCTTGAACGCTTGGCAGTGTATGATCCTCATTCATTTAATGTATGGTGCCCAATTTTTTCCTTTAACCACTGACAAAGTCGGCTGGTGTGTGATGTGTAGGTTTTTTTTTATTTGTTCAGATTACAATATTCTTGTAGAGAACTCCAGCCGTATATGATTAACAGTTTTCATTCAGGCCTTTAGTCAGCATACCTACACATACAGACTCAACCTTGCTTGCTTCATGTGCTAGAACAAACCTCATTGGTTCTCACTTATCAAGCAAGCATGGTTGAGCTTCTGTGTTTACCATATTTGATGAGCTCTGTGTGCGGTGATCAATGTTTATATGTGATTAAAATTGAATCTGAAATAAAAACAACATGAGGCTGAGTTAATGATGACAGAATTTTTTGGGTGAACCCAGAGTGTGTTTGTCACGGTACACTTTATGAACAAAAACAAAAAAAATACCCAACCCTACTAAATACATCATCAGGGCTTCCTTCATTCCAAACACTGTAATCACATTCCCATGTTAACTTTGCTCTTTTGCTGGATGTTTTGAAGTTGATTTCAAAGTCATTTCAGTCACTTTTCTAATGTGCCTTAGATTGAGAAACTTGTCTTGACATGACTTCAAGGTTGACCTGTGTCTCATTTCCATCCTCAGTGTATTTCATATATTATGTTCAATGTTATTTCAGTATATTTGCAGTTAGTAGTGAATTGATAGTGACTAGTAATGAATTAGAACCTGTAGCTCTTTGTTCTCTATTGTGACATTTATACTTGCAGAAATATACTGAAAGCATTCTCAGTAAGGTTTTCGTCAAAATGGAGGGTCTCTTTGCAGTCTCTCCTCTGTGCAAAATTTGATCACTGTCTCTCCTCTCTCTTATCTATCCCCCTCTCTCTCTCCTCCTCCTCTCTCTCTCCTTTCCTCTCCCCTCGCACCTTTTCACACGCGCTCTGTCTGGAAGTAATATCTAACTGTCTTTTCTCTCTAAGCTGTATCTCTCTCTTCTTCTCCTGATGCTCCACTGCCTCTCTCTAAGCTATTCAAAGTTGGTATGAAACATGGTAGCCCCACCCGCCTCTCTCATTTCTCTCACACTCTCTCTCACTTTGATTTCTCTGTCTTTTTGAAGTGTCCCAGTAATTTCCCCATCATGGTTTTTGTTTTTCCAAACACTTGTGAGTCTGTGGAGTTTTTGACATGACGTGCTCTCTATTGATGCCATAACTCTGCAAGGTGGTTTTCATGCCTACTCGCTGCATGGCCCCGCCCCTTTACTGCCATAGGCTGATGTTTTGTTAGTTTTTTTTTCCCTTAACGCTTTCTCATACCAAAGCCTTCCACACGCTCTGCATGCTTTGTCCTTCTCACAGCGTTTCTGTGCTGCACTTAGTCTGAGTAAATGTGCCCTGCCCACGCTCGGTCTCGGGTGACTACGTTTGGCACTGTTAAACATAGTCGGGGGAAGCAAAAGAAAAAGAGAACCCTGCCATTTTCTGACCAAACTCCTGCATTTCCTATGTACTGACCTGTATATTATTTTTGTCCCCCCTTCCAACTCTTTTTCTTTTATTTTTCTTTTATCCCACACTGTTTCCAACCCTTCCTCTTCCCTCTTCTCTCCTCTTCTCTCCTCTCCTCTCCTCTGTGATTTGGGTTTGCTCTTTCTCATCCTGCAATCCTGTCTCCCCGCCCTCCACCCATTCATGCTTTGTGCCTGAACCAAAACAAATGTTCCTCCTCGGACCGACTTGCCCCTATTAACTGCCTTGACCCATGCTCCATGACCACCTCACCATTCTACGGGAAACCACCCTCCGTTATGGATGATCTGTTCATCTCCGCTCTACCTCGACTCTTCTCTCTTCCTGTCTTACGCTGCTTGCTCTTCTCTCCTTCTAAAGATGGTTACGCCCCAAAGTCTGTTTACCCTCTTCGGTATGTTATTGTTAGCAATCTACCTCTTTTTTTTTTGTTTTGTTTATCTATTGTTAATTTCATTTCAGTTGTTTTATTTTCTCTTTCATTTATCATTGTAAAGGTTAGTTATTAATCTGGCACTAGTGCAACAAAGTTTCTTAGTTTTCCAATTTAATTTGTTTAGTTCTACTATGCCAAATTTGAAATGAAATAGCCTAGTTTTTTGTTTGTTTTTCCTTGGATTTCGAAGCCTCTGTCTCTATCTTGCTCTCTCTGTCTCTCTTCATGTACAGCTTATATTAATGCATGGTTGATTATTTTGCATGTAGGCTTTTGATTTTAACTTTGCCATATCACATGAGCTTGTTTTTGGAGGGCGTATCAAATAAGCTGTGTCTGTTAGAAACACTGTTTTGGACTTTTTGGTGTAGATAATTTGGAAGATTTGTACCATCATCTTCACCTTTCATGTCAGAACCGGAGCTTCTGAAGCACTAACTTGTCCTTCCTGGTTCACTCCTCTCCTCCTCCTCCTTCCCTCCCTCTTCCATCTGCCTCTTGCTTAACCGAAGGTGTCTACGGTGACGTGCAGCGCGTGAAGATCCTTTACAATAAGAAGGACAGTGCTCTAATCCAGATGTCTGATGGCAACCAAGCTCAGTTAGGTAAGCTGACACGCTGTCCTTTTTGTGATTAACATGTACCATATTTATATCGCATTAAGATGGAGAAAGAGCTCTCCGTGTCTTTATTATCTAGCCATGAGCCATCTGAACGGGCAGAAGATGTATGGCAAGATCATTCGTGTGACCCTCTCCAAGCACCAGACAGTACAGCTGCCCAGGGAGGGTTTAGATGATCAGGGCCTGACCAAGGACTTCACAAGTTCTCCTCTGCATCGCTTCAAGAAGCCCGGGTCCAAGAACTTTCAGAACATCTTCCCCCCTTCAGCTACTCTCCATCTCTCTAACATACCGTGAGTATGCAGGAGAACATCAGTCCTAATGAATGCTAGTAGTGATTTTTCTGTAGGTTTTGCCATTTTATTAATACTTGTGTCTTGTTGTGGAATCATACATCTTGGACCAACTGCTGACCATCTTTTTAAAGTAATTGTCAGTTTTTTCCCTCGCAGTGTCTTTCAGTTCAAGTCTGAGATTAAAATGTGGCTACCAAGGAAAATGTGTTTTCCTTTTTTATTGGTTCATGCATCATGATAACATTTTACCATTTACTCTGAGGAAATGCTAATAACTGCTTGTTTCCCCTCCAGTGACGAATGTGAAGGGACATGGCTTAGTGATTTGTGCACTGTAGTGCTCATAGGGAAATACCATGTTCGAATGCTGCTTGCAACATTTCCTTTTCCTGTGACCTCTACAGGCCAAAAAATAAAATGAAATAAAAAAACAAAGTCAAATGCACTACAAATACAAAATGCATATTGTGCTATAACCAAGCCTTATTGTAAAGTAATTACACGATTGATTGGTAGGGAGAAACACCAGATCTCAATATTCTATACCCATTTATAAACATCAACAAGATCATACAGTATTTAATGTTCAGAGATGATGTGACACATCAAGTTACAGATATTGCCTCACCAACAAATAAAATCTCCCCTCAAATGACTCGTGGCCTAAATGGCGCTTGCTGAATATTAACTGATATTTCAACTTTTAAAATAGTCTACCCTGGGCTAACTGGTTTCAAATTAAGCCACTTTGAGGAATGTCTGGCTTAACTAGCTAAGTTGGACAGATGGCGTGTTGGTCATTCTGGCGCTTTCCTCATAAACAGTGATCAAAGTAGCCGCCCAGTCTTTTCACAGATCTACATGAGTGTGTGTATTTCACCCTAGTTTAGGTTGGACCAGGACCACAATTCATCTCTTTCAATATTGAACAGCAATGTCAACTATGCTCTGTTTCAGCACAACACAATGTGTGCTGGTTTATAAACGAAACTGTAATTTACACATTTACTTCAAAATTGAAGTAAAGCGTGGTTGACATGTCTATTTTTAAACAGGCCCTCTCTGGGTGGGCATTTGCGTCCCAGACCTCCCTCTTTTACAGGAACAGGAAATACTGCAGATTGCCTGGGAGTTGATACTCTGCCAACTTTAAATGCCACCTCTAAAAATATCCGGCAGGAATGTTCGGCTTGGCAAAGGGGTAAGGTCGGTGGCCCACGGTTTGTC